>JAIPRM010000049.1:49449-88241 GCA_025469315.1 Stegophylla sp. TES_Ste_2020
CTTTAGAGAGGTCATTTTTGAATTTTTCAATTCTTCAATTATTTTTTTTGGAAAAAACTACCCAAAATTTGACAAAAACGACTCGGAAACAAAAAATGATGATTTTTTGATCCGAATTTTATGAAAATTTAAACATAGATAGAAAATCCTATAAAAAAGATTTTGGCGCAAGAAAATTTTGAAAATGTAAAAAAAAAATTTGGACATTTTTTGAAAATTATTTTTTATTTTTTAACTTCCTTCGTTCAGAATCGTTTTACTGAAGAAATGATTTATCGTTTCTTTAAAATTTAATACGCTCATCAAGAGAATACCACCTGTCATGCGAAGTATGTCCGGCTTTTTTAAAATTTATTTGTACAGATACAATACTTATCACCTAATTTACTTTAAAGTTGTTATATTAGAGTCTATTGATTATAAGAACATTAAGAACATCAATTAGTGCTCAATGAAATGCTCAATTAAGAACTGTTGTATTAAGGTGTGATAAACAAAGCTCCTATATGTGTCTAACAACCAAATGTTTCTGAGCTTTTTTCAAAATACTGTAAACTGCACTTTAGTAATATTTTGTGTAAACATATATGTACATAGATACTGTTAATACAATTTAATTTGTTAATAATTAATATACAAATGATTTTTTTTTTCATATAGGCTAAGGAAGGCATTGATCCTCAACATCAAAGGTGGTTTTTTGGAGGCAAGTTGTTGGGTGATAAATTACATATAGATGAAGCTAGAATTCTTCCGAGTTATGTAATTCAAGTAATCATTAATCCTGAACCAACAAATGACAGCTGAATTCTAAATGCTATCATTATTACATAGTTAATTGTTTTTTAACATATATATGTATGTATGTATATGTATACATAAAGGAACAAATTAATATTGATATTACATAATTTTTAACTTATTAAATTTTATTTTTTATTCAATGCTTAAATTTTTTTTAGTAAAATTTGATAATTTTTATAATTATCTTTTTCTTGGTTATCCTATAATTATTCCAATCATAAACATTATTCACTATTGTAAGATTTTTAAATGCTTACACGATGGATTTCTTTACTGTAGATATATTATGTAATAAAACAAATAATTATTTATATTAAATGTATTTTAAAATTATTATATATATATATGTAAAACATAAAAATAATTATTGAATAATTTGGCATTATAATTTTGATTTCATATTTGGTATTGAATTAATGTTTTTTTTATCTTACTTTCATAAGTTTTAATGATTTTTTTTGTACTTGTGATCATGGTATTGTATTTCGATAAAAAAAAATAAAAGTACAAAGTGATCGATCAAACTTAATATATAAATTACATTTCCCTGTACACTGTAATTAATTATTTAGATAATTTTATTTATAATAATTGTTTATAATATTTTCTATACTAATTAAAATATTGTTACTTATTTATTATTATATTTGAATTCAATGTTTTTATTTATATATTTTTTTAATATTTAAGATGCTATATAAGTTTTTTTACTTTTTATTTTGTTTAATTCTTTTTTCTTTTTGTAAATGGTATTTGATTTACAGTCAGTATCTTTGAATACGTTTTTTCTTTTTTACTAAATGAAAAAAAAAATTATGAATATTTTTGTATTGACAATTTAAGATCTGACAATATTTCAATACTTAAAAATCTTATTCAAATCAAATTCTTCATTGAATGAAAACGTATTTAATGTTCAATTGACTAATAGCTACTTAAAATTAACCTTGAACTAAAATCAATCTATTGTAAATGGGTTTAAAATATTAATATTGTAATTATTATACATTTTAAAATATGAATAATTGATAATCAAATTTGTTTTCAGTTTTTTTATTTTGTGTTATTAGTTATCAGTCAGTATTGTATGATCATTTTATACAAAATCTGTTCATTTAAAAAATTAAAAGGAATGTGATGAATTACTTATTCCTTTAATATTAAAAGAAATTTGTTTAATTTCTTACTCCCCAAAATAAACCACCAAATACATAACACAAACACTAATTAATTTATATAAAAATTTGCTAGACCAAATATATATATTATTGTTTCACACTGGTTTACTTTTTCAACCGTCTCAATGAGGTACTAAATAAATACAGATACTGATTTGTGCACCTGTTTATTCTAGCACATTTCTGGAATGGCTACTACAACTACATTAAGTTATTATTCACATTTTTTATACATAAACAATTTCAAGCATGAATGTAAATAATACAATTAGAAAATTTAAAAATAAGAGTTACTGTCCTCTAAAAAGAGTAAATTTATTATAAACATTTTAAGAGATGTTGTTTCGTTATGAGATTTTAAATTATAATTTTTTTTATGCTAATTGTATGTTGATAAGATAAATTTTGCTAACAAAGTTACAAGATCGGATAAAGGACTACTTAGTAGACAATGAGATTTAACTATTACAAATTAAGTAAGAGTTATAGAAATATTAATAAATAATTCAGTTATTTTAATGAGGAAGATTAAACTTGACTGTATAGAAAATGTAACATTTTAAAAGAGATAAAATACTTCATGAATGAATGAAACTATATAATAAATTTATACCTATCATTTTAAATTCTGAACAAAGTGAAAAAGCTGGTGTTTTTACTATGATGTTTATTTTTTTTTCTCTATACATTTTTTTGTATGGATCTACTTGTCCATAAGTCTTAATCAGCAACTTTTTAAATCAGATTCGCCTCTATTTGGTACTCTAGAGAGATCATTTTTTGAATTTCTCAATTCTTAATTTTTTTTTGAAAAACTATCCAAAAATTGACAAACAAGACTTGGAAATCATCATTTTTTGATACAAATTTTATAAAAATTTAAACATTTATAGACAATAATATGAGAAACATTTAGGCAAAGAAAATGTTGAAAATATGAATAATATTTTGGAAATTTTCTAACACACTCTTTTATTTATTAAATTTTATTTCCTTTTTTTATTTATTAAATAAAAAAAAAGTAAAGTATAGACAAGAAAGCCAGACATACTTCACTATTTGGGTCAGATATTCTTAGTGAGTGTGTTAAAAGCGAAGACTATTATTGTTCTTTATATAATTAACTTCTTTCATTCAGAATCATCTTGTTGAAGAAATGATTTTTCATTTCTTAAAAATTCTAAACACCCTCTAAGAGTATCTGACCTGAGGAGCGATGTCCAGCTTTCTTGTCTATACTTTAATTTACTTTTTTAAACGACCCCAGTTTCTTATTATTTTGATAGTCTTCAATGTAGTGCTTTATGACCAGAGTTGGGTGTTATTCAAATAAAATTTTATTTAGATGATTATTTAGATAACATTTTATTTGAATAAATTATTATTTGGATGATTTTTTTATAATGTATTTGAATAAATTTCATACACTATTATTCAATTAAAAATTATTCGAATAATAGTTTCAAACAATAGTTGGCATTGTATTTTAAGTTACATGATCAATTTACAAATCTTATTTTATTCAGAATTATATTTTGTTCTAATCTAATTAATTTTAAAAATTATTTGAATAATATTATGATCGCAAATTATTTGAATAATAATGTTTTCAAATTATTCGAATACGTTTTTTTTTTTTTAAATTGTAAAAAATAATTTGAATAATTCTTTATTCAAATAATTATCTAGATAAAATGTTGCCCAACTCTGTTCATGGCATAGCCCCACATTTTGTTTGATTATTTATTTATTATTAGGTTATATTATAACTTTAATATCTGAAAAAGTAGAATAAATTTTAATTTTCTGTACAGTAACTAGCATATGCCATTAAAAATAAATAGCTAGAGGTAACAATAGTCCGTGCCACGAAAAGTAGCGGCTGACAATCATGTGCCAATAAAAAATATTTCTTTTTTTTTTTTTTTGTAATATTACATTTTCGCTCCTCATTGATTTAGATTCTTCATTCTCCGGTTCATGAGTTGAGACACGGGCCATAGATCTATCTTAGGACTTTTCTTTCAAATGTGTCTAATCTTACTTTCTCTATCTTTCTTAGTGCCCATGTTTCTGAGTCATATAAGATGATGAGTTGTATAAGTATCATATTTATTTTTAGATTTAAAGATATTAATCTGGATTTTAACAGAGTTTCAGTACCAAAGTACCTTTTGTTTGCCAATTTCATTCTTCTTGATATCATTACTTTTAATTCATTGTCTTGGGGTAAGAGGACATCTCAGTATTTAAATTATAGTAATCTACAGAATAAATGTCCATCCACTACCATACTCTCTCCATGTTGATACATACTATATTTTATGTTGAATTTCATCTATTCCATCTTTTTGTCATTTATTATAAGCCTGACTTTATTCACAGCATCTATTATTTTTTTACAATAGTTTTTAGATTCTGAATGAAGTGAAGAAGCTAGTGTTTTTACAATAATGTTTATTTTTTTTTTCTGTGTACAACTTTTCGTATAGAAATACTTGTCCAAAAGTTTCGATTAATAACTTTTTGAAACCAGTACCATCTGGGTGTGATTCCGGTTCTATAGAGATACTGATCGAAACTTTCGCACAAGTATTTCTATACGAAAAAGTGTTCACAGAAAGAGAAAAAGAAAAAAATAAAAAAAATAAACATCATTGTAAAATCATAAGCTTCTTCACTTCATTCAGAATCTTAAAAGTTAAAAAATTATTAAAGAACAAGTTATTGCCTACTTCAAATCATACTGAGATACCCTGTATATTGGATTAACACCAAACAGAATCTCACAAACCTCTGTGCTTTAAAATTAAAGGATATATTATAATTAGAAGATCATGAAAATAAAAGACATATATTAAACATAAAGAAACAAATAACTTATAATACTATGATAATAATAATTTTTAAGACTTATTAACTCAGAGCCTATATCTTGCATCCCATCAATAAATAATTATAAATGTTATTTTATTAACTAGCATGGAGCCGTAAATTTTAAATTAAAAATCTAAGGCCAAACGAGCATAGAAAATTTTGAAAACAAGTATGAACACATACATTATTACATTTGTATAACCTTTTATAAAATAAAAATAACAAAATATGTTTAATAATGTATATTATAAAGCATGTTAATATATATTAATTCACAAACATTTTAATTGTTAATGAACAGATAAATTGTAGTCAAGTGGATGATATATTTCAGATAATAATCGGTAGATGTATGAAGGAGAATGACCACCGCTGAAAAAGAAAAGTAAAGGTTTAAAAAGAATCTAATAAAAATAAAATACACTTGAAAAATTATATTACTTGTTTGAAATGAATAGTGTGACATTTTCAGGTGGAACATAATCATATGTAGGATTATAAACATCAACTTTTGATATTACTGAATCTGAATAGTTAAGAACTCCAGCAGGGGAAACAAATTCATTAAATGCATCCTGATTATATGAACTTAAATAGCGTGTACTTAATTTATACATTGGTGCTAAAACTATAACCTAAAAATGTAAGTAACATTTAGTTTAAAATAGTTAACAAACAAAAAATAAATTTACAGGAACAGAGTAATGAGCAGCAGCCAAAGCAACAGCATGACAACCATTAAATGTTCGCAAGCCTCCATTAGCCATAACTGAATCAACACCAATAATAACTTTGTTCACTCTAGACATTATCCCAAACATTGTGGAGTCTGGAATTAATGTTGACTGAATTTTATGTTTTGAAAGATTCAGTGATAATAATCTACCCTAGTATAAATAACTGAAAATAAATAAAATGCCCGAGTAATAGTTTTTATTTTAACTTACATGATTTAAGGGTGAACATTCTGTAATAAATACTTCAAATACTCTATCTTTAGCAGCTTCTTTAAAAAACATTTCAACTTCAGATGATTTACCAACTGTGAGAATAATTTCATTTGAATGAATATGTTCAAGGGCTTGTTTAGCTATATCCTCATTACTAACAAAAAAATTAATAATAATAATTAAATTAATCCATTACATGTACAGTGTACACCATCCATGTAATAACGTTTAATTATATACTAAGTATAGAAATTAACTAATTTTCCTACCTGGATTCTATCTCTATTTGAAATTCATCTAAATGTTCAAAAATTGATAATTTAAGTTCAGGGACAATATTATTATAGTCATCCACGTCATCCTCTGATGAAACAATTTTATGTAATGAGTCTTGTACATCTATTTCTTCTTCAGAGCTCTATTTAATCAATAATATAAAAATTGGTAATATACGAGGTAATATATTACTTTCTAGTATATTAAATAATCATAAATTTATCAACCATAATAAACTTTAGTTACTTTCCGAGCAGCAGTATATTCTTCTCTAACAATATTTAATATGCGTCTAATAATATTGCCAACAATAAATTGTAATGGTAAAGCTGATGTAATTTTCATTCCATATTCTCTCAATTGATTTAGTAATTCTCTAAGACAATTTAAATATTTATTGAAGCAAATAAAATAATTTATATTGAAACCCAAATAGCACTTTAATTCTCCAAGATACAAACCCCACCCACTTAATAATTATTTTCAGAAAAATCCTAATACAGATAAAAATTCAAAAAAGCCGAACATACTTGGCGCCATGGGTATTCTTTGCTCCTAGGATCAGATATTCTTGATGGGTGGGTTGAAAGAAACGATAGATCACTTCTTCAAATAATATAAATCAGAGCGAAGTGTATTAATAATATAAAAGAATTATAATAGAAGTCATTTTCAAAACACTCAACGGGTATCTGACCTAAAGAGCAAAAACTACCCATGGTGCCAAGTAATGTCCAGTTTTCTTGTGTATACTTAACTTTACTTTGTTTTACTTTACTTTTCTTAACTTTACTTTATATTACTTTTTTTAACCAATAAATAAAGAAATGGAAGAAAAGTCAATTTTTATTGAAACAAAAAAAAAATTAATGAGAAAGTGTTGGAAATTTGTTTTCACATTTTCAAAATTATCGTGCGCAAAAATATTTCTCGTATTATTGTCTAGTCTATGTATATTTAAATTTTCATATAGTCTGGATTAAAAATAAGATAATTCCGAGTCTTTTTCTCAAATTTTGGGTAGTTTTTCCCAATTGTGATATTTAAAAAGCAAAGCAAAGTAAAGACAAGAAAGCCAGACATAGGTTACACCACGGATATTCTTCGCTCTTTGGGTCATATACTCTTGAAGGGTGTGTATAATTTTAAAGAAACGATAAATCATTTCTTCAATAAGACGATTCTGAACAAAAGAAGTTAATAAATAATAATATAAAGAACAATAATAGTCGTCATTTTCAACACACTCACCAAGAGTATCTGATCTGAAGAGCGAAGATATCCGTGGTGGGAAGTATGTCTGGCTTTCTTGTCTATACTTTGCTTTGCTTTACTTTACTTTTTTTTATCTAATAAATAAAGGGGGAAAACAATTTAATGAAAAAAAAAATGTTAGAAAAATGTCCAACATTTTTTTTTCACATTTTCAAAATTTTCTTGCGTCAAAATCTTTCTTATATTAATATCTATCTTTGATTAAATTTTCATACAGTTTGGATCAAAAAATGATGGTTTCCGAGCATTTTTCTGTCAAATTTTAAATAGTTAAAAAAAAAAAAAACAAAATGAAGAATAATTGAGAAATTCAAAAAATGATATACCTGAACAAGTATATCTATACGAAAGTGTTTGCAGAAAAAATTGTAAAAAATAAACATCATTGTAAAAACACTAGGTTCTTTACTTCCTTCGGAATCTAAAATTGACCTCTTTAAGACACACCAGAGATTTTATAAATATAAAACTTGTAACGTGAAATACTCAACTATAATTGCATAAAACTGTCCAATTATAAATATTGTTATGGGAAACCCGCACATCAAATTTTGTGCATCTATTTATATTTTTAGTTTCTGAAGTTGGTCATTCCAATTTCATTTTTTATCAGTTTTATAAACTTCCGTTACACTCTGTACTCTGATTCACATGTTCACATAATATATACTTACCTAAATGTAATTAAAATTCTTTCCATTATTGATAGCGCTAGTCTGAAGTTAGTCTTTTTTATTGATTTTTGGACCAACTATATATATATATACTAAATTAAAAAAATTGCTTTTGCTCATGCAATATAATATTTTAAATTTATCCAGACAGCAATTTAATTCATTAGCATGATGTATACAAAATCGACATTTATATTAATTTTTTGTTGGCTTGTCCACTATTGGTGCAAAATCACATCTTCATCATCCGATGACATATTGAAAACTGATTATTTCATATTTTCAGTTTCTTCAATATGAAGGTAAACGTAAAACTAGTTTCCAAAACAAATTGCATGTAAAAAGTTTCATGATTATAATTTCTCTGGTGTGCGACCTGCCTAAAATATCATCTAAAAGTGGCAAATCCGATTTCAAAAAGATGCTGGTCGAAACTTTTGGAAAACTGTTTCTATACGAAAACGTGTACACAAAAAAATAAAATAAAGAAAAAAAACAGAAAAATATAAAATAAACATTATTATAAAAACACTAGTTTCTTCGCTTTAATCAGAATCTAATATTTATTGCTATTATAAATAAATATTATTTCAGTGTAGTTAAAGAGTTTAAAAATAAATCAAATTAATAACTGAACTATAAATATGAACTATTTGTACTAAATAAATTAAATATAAATGTGAAAAAAAATCAATTAAACTAATACAATTAAATAGTCACACAATAAATTAAAATAACTGCTTACTTAGATGTTGTCCATTGGATTGTATTGATAAAATATCTAAAAAGCCGAACAGTTTGTTCAGCAATTATATAGTTGCTTTCCCATTTTCTAAAACACATTAAAATTAAATAATTTATATGACCTTTAAGTTCATTTTAATGGAATTCTATCTAAAATTTGGACCAAAAAATATTTCTGAATTAAAGATTCAAATTTTATTTTGTTCCAGAAGAATCTAAAATACACCTTTAAATGAAATAAATACAGGATGATTCAAATTGTAGGTACGTTACAGCAATTTTATCATATAAATATTCAAAATAAAATAAAATATATTTTACAAAAGCTTCTCTATTTAAAGAAGCCTAAAATAATATATAATGTTCATATTTTTTATTTTTCATATTTTTATATTTTATATTTATTTTATTAGTTGATAACATAATGTTAAGGTATTTTTTTAAGAAAATGTTAGTTGTTGAAAAACATCAATTGATGCAAAAATGTAAGTAGAGCTATTTGAAGTTTTTACAAATCATATTTATACCGTACACACAAACATCACACACGCAAGCTATTATGCATATCTTTGCATGACACGTGTATTCTCGTTTTCCATGCAATTACTAAAAATTATTAATCACTCTAAAACCTAGAATAATATTTCAATTACTGTTTTTCAACCACTAAAATTTTTTTAAAAAAATACCTTTATATTATGTTGTTAAAAAAAAAAAATTAATTTGTTTTTAAAAGCTAACCCCTTTGGAGTAATTAATAATAATGGAATTTGTATATTATTATTAAGTTTCTTTAAATGAACTTTCGTAATATATATTTTATTCTATTTTGAAAAATTATATGATAAAATTGCTGTAACAATCAATTTGACTCACCCTGTATAAATTATACAAATAAATATTTTTATTTAATATTTAGGGCCCAATTATTTCAAATATCATACATTAATATATATAATGATTTATAATATTTCTCGGTTGGTAGTAAAATAAAAATTGTCAATAACTCATAAATCATAATACCTATTTATATAAATTATAGTACTGAAGAAATTATACAAAATTTGTGCACTTTAAACAAAACGTCTAATATAAACAGTAATATAAAACATAGGTACATTTTATAATTTCCTTGTTATTTCATATTTTAATTTTAATAGCAAGTTCAAAAAAATCAAATTATTAGCTTTACAATTTAATATTTTCTAAAATCATTTGTGTTTCCAGGTTTATCTTAAATAAAAATTTAATACCTATTAAATTCAGAATTTTATGCACAAAAGCCAAATACTGTCTAAATAAATATTAGAAATTGCAATACTTTTCTACTAAAATACTTAATGCATATTTTCAATATTAATACTTACTTTCTTCTTATATTTGAAATATAATTATCTAACAAAGTTTCATGAGTTTTTCCATCAACATCAAGCATTTTCGTAAATTATTCAATAACAATCAATCACTTAAAATTTTCCAAGCAATTTAATTATCCACAACCACAGATATATAATATAATATTATTTTCCCTATTATAAGATTGATTACTAACTTTTTTTTTGTAGTGATAATGCATGAAGTTACAACATAGAGGCACTATAAATAATAGAGATTGAGAGGTCATACGTTTTGCTATAATGCTTGTACTCTGGACCACGGTTGTAGATAGTACCACAGATTATATAGAAAACAGATTGTGCACTTCGATGTAAACAAAAAATGGCCTGATCATAGACATAATAATATATAGACATAGATACATATAATGTATTATACAATAATGATATTATACAATATGATACAATAATGTATTATTATGTCTATCTATGGGCCTGATATGGTCGCCTCCAGAATCAATGTGACCATTTTAGCGAAATAAAAATATTTGAAACTTATCATGTTGCACAAGTATTTCTATACGAAAAGTTGCACACAGAAAAAATAAAAAATAGGTATAAACATCATTGTAAAAACACTAGCTTCTTCACTTTGTTCAGAATCTAAAAACAAAATTATTATTTTTTAACAATATACATATGAAAAATAATTAGTTAAATATTGTGATCGTGATTTATTTTCACGTGATAATATAAAGTTAATGTTTATTTTTTAAAAATCCCGCGTCAGTTGAATGTGTGAAGTTACGGATAAAGTATTGCTTAAACGTTATGTAGGATCAAATCAAAAAAAGCCGGACATACTTCACACGACCAGTGGGATTCTCGTAATGGATGTATTGAATTTTAAAGAAACTATAAATTATTTCTTTAATAAAACGATTCTGAACGAGGGAAATTAATAATATAATTCAGAATCAAAAAAATAAACGAGAAAAAAAAATGTTAGAAAAATGTGCAAAATTTTTTTTTCACAATTTCAAAATTTTCTTATGCCAAAATCTTTCTTATATGGTTTTTTATCTATGGTTAAATTTTCATTTAGTTCGGATCAAAAAATGATGGTTTCCGAGTCGTTGAAGAATTGAGAAATTCAAAAAATGACCTCTCTAAAGTACAATCTAGAGGCAAATCCGGTTTCAAAAAGTTACTGATCGAAACTTTTAGACAAGTATTTCCTTACAAAAAGTTGTACACAGAAAAAAAATAGAAAACTAGGAAACCATAATTTTTTGATCAAAACTTTATTAAAATTTAAACACAGATAGACAATAATATATAAGAAAGATTTTGGCGCAAGAAAATTTTGAAAATGTGAAAAAAAATTTTGGTAATTTTTTTCTCATTCATTTTTTTGCCCTTCTTTATTTATTAGATAAAAAAAAAATAATAAAGAAAAGTAAAGTAAAGTAAATTAAGAAAAATAAAGTTATATTAAGTTAGGTATTTACTTAAGTATTAGTAATGAACAGTGGCCGCGCTAAGTTTTTTTTACTCGAATCACCATGACTAAAAATGATCATCTGACCACCCATCCATTGGGCGCAATTAAGTTTAAAAAATTAAGATTCGAATTTTTTACAGTTCATGAACTTATAGAAGCTATACTCCTCCCTATCTATAGGTATACATAATGTTAATAATAAGCCTACATGAATATTATTTTACTTTTCACTTCTAATGCAATATTTTTTAGTCAGCCTGACTTGAACACCCACCCACCACCTAAAATAATTATGAATCACGTGATTCAAACAAATACTGGTAATGAAGCCACTGGTAATGAAGTAGTTGGGGACTATTTGAGTTAGATTTAGTTTTTTTAATTTAATACTACAACAGATGGGTCAACATACAAAAAAAAAAACATGTAAATAAAGGTAGGTACTAAATATATTACTCGGTGGTGAAAAATTCAATTTACATTATATTAAGGTTAACTTAATTTGTTCTTTATCCCGCTGATGAAGGTATACATATCATCTTAAAACATGAATATATTATATATAATTTTATTATAATATAATATTTAATATATATATATATATATATATATATTAAAATACTAGTCGTCAACCTGGCAACGTTTCACGATTGTTAAATAAGTAACCTTATTGTTTTCTTTAAAAATATAATTAAAATTATTGGGGGACTGTTAAATCACTGATGTTTGTACTTTGTATTTAGACTTAAATAAGAGCTAAATAGATCGTCAACAGTCAATATGTACACCCATCATACAAAATGTAACCATTATTTTTCTTTGATTTAAAATTGTTGTTCATAGTATCTGTATCCGCCCCTTCAATGGAAAACAATATTTTTTCACCATTTTATCACTTTGACAACCTAACCACAGAGTAATGAAACATTATACAGCATCACGATTAAAATTTGTGTGCTCGATCTCTGCATTCTATGTGTTTTAATATGGAACATGTGTTTGTAAACAAGAAATATAACCTCATATTTATTCATACTTTTTCCCATTTTTTTCAATCAAAATGTTTAATTATTTGTCCGTAAGAAATTTTACTACACCAAAATATATTAGCAATGAAATTCTCCACTTATGTATTAAGTTTCAAAAAGATCGGATGAACTAATTTTCTTTGATAAATGTTCAAGTATGTAATTTCAGGTAAAATTATTGAATTTCGTCAAAATTTTAACTTCAAGTCTAAGTAATAAGAATTAAAAATTTTATTACATAAAAACTTACAAAAAACAAGAAATGAAATTTCCAATATTTTCAAAGTTGGATTGATTCAGTCAAATGTTTTTGAAATTTTTATGGAGTGTTCTTGTGACCATTTGTCATAGCTGATGAAAGCTAGTGTTCTAGCTACATTATTTTTGAAGTTAAAAAAAAAATTTACAACCTTATGAAAATTCCAGCAATAGCATATTTTGACAATTTTTCCTCGTCTTTAAATAAAGAATTGAGAAATTTGAAAAATGACCTCTTTAAATTACTATATGGGTGTGATCAATAGAGTTACTGATCGAAAAATTTGGAACAAGTATTTCTATATGAAAAAATGTTCACAGAAAGAGAAAAAAAAATTAACATAATTGTAAAATCATAAGCTTCTTCGCTATACACACAATCTAAAAGTAACACCTTTATCAAATTTTTTAATTGAAACATATTATTGTACCTATATTCTATTATTATTTTTATATTAATATTTTGTTCATAAAACACTTATTTTAAAGCAGTAATAAAATGTTAATGCTATTCAAATATTTTTTATTATGTACAACTATTTAATTTATGAAAACATCAGTTTTCACCATGATAAAAGACCATGGATGTTTGTTCTCACAAAATAAGTGAAAACTTGTTGTGTTGCTGAGAAGACACAAAAATTTAAAAATACTGCATGTTGCAACAAACCTTTTCTATTTATTTATAATTTCTAAGATGTTTCTTTATTTGTTATATTATTTTTATCGATCATTGATTTATTTATTCAAATATAAATTTAATTTAGAATTTAAGCATTGAATAATAAAATGTTTCATATTAACCTGAATATTCTGATTGAATAAAAAACAATATAGGTAGCATAAAAAATAACAAAATACAGGTAATACAATATTTTTATCAAGTAAAAAATATTTTCATAAAATGTTCCCTGTATCAGTCACAACACTACGAAATTGTATTTTTCAAGTGCATAAATAAGATGGTCTACTACAACAAGTTAAAGAATATTTTAATAATTTTTTATTGATTATGAGTTACTAATTTTATAATAAAGTATAAATTATTTTACTCTAATCTTTTTCAATGTTCATCACTTATTTCTCCATTCCAGTTCTAGTTTTTCTATTTAAAAATGTATACAAATATTTAATCCTCTTTTGCATTTGGGTCCACTTGGTTGGTCGGGCCAACGGATAGATACCATGTTGTAACATCTTCCTCTTCCGTAATAATACTTGAAACTCATTGCCTTTCACACCTCTCAGCCAAGATGGTACGTTGTATAGTACTCTAACAGGATGCACTGAATCATTTCCTAAAATATCAATGTAATCATTTTGACCAAAAAGAGCTCTTCGTTCACTCCAAACATCTTTAGGTTTGTATATAGGCATAGGTAATTTATTTTGTTCATCGGCTAATCGTGGCAATAAACCTGATTGAAGTAGTTTATCATCATTATAACCATATCTTCGAATTAATGGTCGAGCACCTTGTTGATCTTTCCAATACCGATAACGAACTGGTTGGATGCTGATTCTTGAATATGAAAATTTAAGAGAATTTACTAGTGACTGCATCATATTAAATCTGTAATAAAATAATATCACATTAATTTAGGTGCAGTAAAAAAAGAATTGTAAACAATTAATATAAATAATACATATTTATGCATAATAGAATATTTTTTAAATTTACACTTAAATATCTAGAATATTTAAGATGTATAGTGTTACAATATAATATCATTAATTGTATAAATATTAACCTTCCTATAACTATAAAACAATACTTAAAATTTAAAATTGTTGTACTAGAAATAAATTATAAATGAACATTATTTAAAACAGAATTTTGTGATAATATGACTATTGACATAATCCATATGGACTTTAATAAGCATGAACTCATAGACATTAATGCATGAACTACATAATAATATTATCATCTAAAGTAAGTTTATCTCCAATTTGTGATAAAATCAACAGTGTAGGCATTTGTACAAAAATAAAACTATAATACAGAACTTTGGTTCTCAATGTGGAAATTCCCTATTTTTTATGCATGTATTGTTTCAACTTTATTTAAACATGAAAATCTAAAAATACATTCTTTTTAATATAATAATATACACACCTTTTAAAAACCTTGAATACATATTTTCTAGAAAAAAAAATTTATATGTAAATAACAGGTTTCTCCTGACAAACACAGCCACCCTTAGACCCCTTAATATCGACCTACGGACTTCTAGGGGGTCCGCGGACCATCAATTGGGAACCACTGGTATAGACACGGTTATAGATTTATATAAAAATCTCGAAAATCGTTTGACAAATTTTCCTATTACACTTGTTTTCGAGTTAGCATTTTGACAGAATTCATTAGTTTTACACGACACACGTAGATACTAAATATACACATATCAGTTATATTATATAGGTATTCATGGTTTCACATAAAATAACATGTTGTTTTTAATTAATATGATTAATAAATAACATATTTTTATTTAGATTATTTATTTTATTTATTATTATTATTATTTTTATAGCAATATATTATAAAATGTGGGAAATCTTGTCAATAAAACACATTTTGACGTGCAAAATTTGTGGCGCCTAAATGTAGCTGGTCGTAATTTATCAGCGCGCAATTATTATCATAGATCCAATGGCTTAAAAAAAATGATGATAAATAATAACTCTAGAAAGAAAAAAATAAAATAAACTTTAAATGGGTACAGTAAAAAAAGTTGACTGACAATTTTTCAAGATTTTTTCAGGTCAATTAGACATATATATGAGTAAGATCATAGTAAATTTTCAAGTCTTAGTATCAAAAAGCCAGACATACTTCGCACGACGGGTGGTATTCTCTTGACGGGCGTATTAAATTTTAAAGAAACGATAAATCATTTCTTCAGTAAAACTATTCTGAACGAAGGAAGTTAATAGAAAAAAAAAATTTTCAAAAAATGTCCAAAATTTTTTTTCACATTTTCAAAATTTTCTTGCGCCAAAATCTTTTTTATAGGATTTTCTATCTATGTTTAAATTTTCATAAAATTCGGATCAAAAAATGATGGTTTCCGAGTCGCTTTTGTCAAATTTTGGGTAGTTTTTTCCAAAAAAAAAATTGAAGAATTGAGAAATTCAAAAAATATCCTCTCTAAAGTACAATCTAGAGGCAAATCCGGTTTCAAAAAATTATTGATCGAAACTTTTGGACAATTATTTCTATACGAAAAGTTGTACACAGAAAAAAAAAATAAACATCATTGTAAAAACTAGTTGTTTTTACAATGATGTTTATCTTCACTTCATTCAGAATCTAAAATCAAAAATTTTATTACATAAAAACAAAAAAAAACTCAAAATTGATCAAATATTTTTGAAAATTTTATGAAATGTTCTCGTGACCATTTCTAGTAGTTGGTGAAAATTTCAAGTCTCTAGCTGCATTATTTTTGAAGTAATGTAAAAAGCAATTTTCAATTTTACTGAAATTCTAATAATTGCAAGTTATGCCGTTTATTGTCAAAATTTTTCGACAAATTTTCCACCTTTTTGGAAAAAGTATTGAGAAATTGGAAAAAGTACCATCTGGATGTGATTTGGGATCTATAGAGATACTGATCGAAACTTTTGGACAAGTATTTCTATACGAAAAAGTGTTTCCAGAAAGAGAAAAGAAAAAAGAAATAAATAAACATCATTGTAAAATCATAAGCTTCTTCAATCTGTTCAGAAACTAAACAAATAAAAAAATAGATGAAAAATAAAATAATTAAAAATATTAAAATATGTACCCATAACAGGTATACATAATAGTTACTATTGTATGTCACACCTATATTTTGGCTAAAAGAAAATATTCAAGTGAAATTAAAGAAAACATTAAGAAATAATAATCGATAATTTTTGACCCACTGGACATTTTCATTGTTACTGATTCTAAAGAAATGGAAATTCCATTAATTTCCATATTTTATAAGTATATTCATAAACAGAAAAAAATAGTATTGTTACTTAATGTATATTGTAGAATCTCGGTAATCCGGCAGTTATCAAACCAGAGAACTACCAGATTAACAAAAACGGGAGATTAATAGAGAATCACATAAAATCTTATTTTTATTGCAAAAACTTACATTTATTTCATCAAAACTTTAAACAAATATACGTACACCATATACCAATATACATATAAATAAACTAATATATTATTGTGATGAATTTTTATTCATTTATTCATTTTATTCTAATAAATTATTAGTCCTTTGATGGGACAGGTCTGAAAAAATTGTTAATTTTTTTTCCTTGGCTTGATGCATTATTCTTGGAGTTGTTTTACACCAAAGTATCACTTGCAGATATTATGTTCTCTACTACCGATGTTATGAACATGGTCAAAAAATCTATTCAGGACCTGATTTTAGGGAGGGCTCTCACACAATGGGATTTATTTTTAAATTCGAGTATAAAACACTATATAACATTTGCAATAAAAAATTTTAATCAATGATGTCATTTGGTAATTTATACCTGGTCAAATAAATGCATATAAGCGAGTATCAATAGTTAGGGACTTGAAGGGTACTGGACAAAACCTACTGAATAAGGTCACCGGTCAGTAATTCGGCACAATATCATTCATCTCTTGACAAAATAGATTTTGTCATGTTTTTTTTTTGATAAAACTTAAGTGACAACATTGTTTGCAGCTGTTATCTGTCAATATCAAAGTTCACTTTACAACAACAAAAAATATATTTTGATCGTGGTTTTGTACAGAGGCTATTATAGAAATAGGTTTCCTAATATTCCCTTACACGAATTTTTTTATACTAGATTTTGACTAAATTATTTTTAATGGTTCTTACTACCAGTCAGGCACGTAGCTAAGGGGTAGCTAAGTAAGCAGTTTACTGGCCATCCCAACTATTTTGTTGATATACTTAAGTGAAATTAAAGGTTCATTAAATGTCAAATCGAACAAAAATCCTCGTCAGGAAGGATATAAACTTCAAATAATTCTGATTTTATATATTTTTTTAATTCAGCATAATATTATAACATAACAATTATTACAATTATATTAGGTACATTGTTACAATGATATTTTGATACCTATTTCTGCTCATCATGTGCCCTATCTATTCCAGTGATGAATGGAAATTATTGGTGATAGGAGTGATAATTAAAATATTAAAATAAAAATGTAGTACAGAAGCTGTTGGCTAAATTGGAGTGAGTATAGAAATATTGCTATGAAGTTATGAAGGTATAAAATGTTTGAAACAAGATTTACTTGTTATTTTCAAATTTTATGCTTGATAATAATGCGGTTGTCTTGTTTTTTTTTTTTTCATCACGGGATAGAGTTAAGTTGCGTTAACATTTGCCACTCTAGTTTGATTTTGACTAAAGATTGGCCACCCTAGTTATTAATTCCTGGCTATATGCCTGCTACCAGTGTCCAAAAAGTTCATTTAAAAATTGAACTCATTCACATTCAAGTTCAGTGTGTAAAAAGAAACTCATTCAAGTTCATTTATTTTAAAATTAATACATTCATGTTCATGTTCTTTGAAAAAAAAACGCATTCATTTAACTTTTTTAATTTTGTATTTATGAATCGCCTACCTGCAATCTGTATAAATGGGACCTTAATGAAATGTATTAGGTACTTTTTACTTTATGTATAAAACCTATAAACATATAAGACTAGATATGTACGTGAAAAAAATTTAGAAAGAACATGAAGAAGAAATAAGTTATCAAAATTATGTTTTCAATATCTGACATATTAGTTTGGAAAATTAAAAATTTTAAATAAAAATGTTCGAAACAGTTCGATATTTTTTATTGTTAAAATTAAGCAGATACTATACGTACAACCAAAAGAGGGGACTGAGACTCTTCCTGATAGTTAGCTCTTAGTTTTTATAAGTTTTGAAAAAAATTAAAAATATTTTCATTAGAAAAGGATCCAAATTATCCAATTTGTTTATACAAAAATGTATAATTAAATAAATGTGTTAGGAATTAAAATAGAAAAATCTTAATAAATAATTATTTTTTAATATTTATACATAATGTATTTAATGAATAGTAAATAAACTTGAACATCCTAAAAATAAATCGTTCAAATTCATTAAAAATTTCAATGTTCACAAAGTTGACTATTAGGACTTGCGCTTTAAAGTATTGAAAATGACATACTCAGAGCATTAGATTTTTCTCAAGTAACAGAAAAATTTGTACCGATGAAATCTCAAAGAGTAACAATATAATATAATACACTTAAGTATAGTATCTACACATACATTTACGTTAATTATAAGTTTAATATGTTTGATCTGAAAGACTCAGTTTAATTTCATATGATTATTAACAATTAGTATTGTGTAATATTTTTAATTGTTTTATTTTATTATAACAATTTTTTTCAGCTATACTTTTGAATAAAATATTATTTTGCAGTAATTTTTACATACTATTACATTGAATTCACTTGTACAATATATATATATATATATATAAAATATTTAATATAGGTATTGAATAAGCTAAAATATATTACATCTATGTAATTGAAAAATAATTTTCCCAGCTAAATATGGGCCCAGGGCCTCAACATTCCTAAATCCGGCCCTGAATCTATTGCAGTGTTGTGAGTTTTTGTTTGAAGAACTACTGTTCAATCAGTTAGTTATATCGTTTACGATAATTGTCTTATGGTTTTCTAAACGAAAAAATTAAATTAAATAAGTCTGATTACTGGACGTATTGTATTATCCTATGGCCAATTACCAAAGTCTACTGTAATATTTTATAAATTAATGTATAATATTAATTATAATTTAGTATTTTTGTTTATTTAATCAATGACTTTATTAAAAATATATATTATAAGTTAGTTTATTACCATAATAATGTAAATGTATAGTTATTACTTGTTTCTATGGTAACCTTCTCTACCAACAAACATAAAATGCATTGGTGACTACAGACTAGTGGCTAGATGATTAACTAGGGAAATTGTTGTTAAGATCTGATAGTTTTAATAAATGGAGAATAAAATAAAATAACCAGTGTAGAATTTTAATTTTTTTTCATACAATTAAATGATAATAATGGATAAAGATCCAACAATTATTGAACTAACAGAACTGAATAGCAATGTTTTAAATCCAATATCAAGTTCTAAAGAAAGTTTAATTGAAGTGAGTTTGAATTTACAATCATATTTAATAATTACAATAATATCTATAAATTATGTATTCTTAATTTGAAATAGAAAAAGTATAGATAGATAGGTAATCTAAACTTTTTAAGCATAAATTATTTTTAAAATTCTGTATAAAAATGTACATGATGTAAGCAGTGTTGGCCTGGCTATTGCCGCTAGGTTGTGAACGCGGCTGTTTATGTATCAAGGGACCTCCATTCCCTAAAATTAAATCAAATAATTATTATTGGTGGCCTTTTATGCAAGAGTGTATGAAAATATTTTAATAGAAATTAGCAGATAGTTGTAGACAGCAGTGAAACAATAAAAATGTTAAATATAATAAATATTTGTACTATGAAATATTTTGATCATTTTTGTTATGTGTGTGAGCAAGTTATATATTATCTATTATTGTAAATAATGAAGTTACACTATTATAGACTGTCAAACTCATATCAATATACCAATATTTAGAACATTGTTGCCTCGGCTTTATTATCTGACTATGAGGGTATATGTAATGGTGTGACCATTTTGTTATTTATTTTGTAATTCAATATTTTCAACCTATATTATACATTACAATATTTTGTAAAGTAACATATTATTTTAAACTTTCATTTCCTTCTGTGATTCTCTTACATGATTATATCTTTATTAATTTATTAAAATTAATAAACATCAAATTATTGAAATAAATACGAAACATACTTACAAGTGGAGGTTATGAAAAATAGAGTAGAATTAGCAATTATTATAAATCAATTCATCACATACTTTCTTAATTTCTCAAGTTTCAAAGTCATTTTTACAGAAAAAATTTTTATTATCAGAAAAAAAAATTATTTATGAATAAGAAAAAATGTTTAATTACTTATCTGCAAAAATAATATATCATAATTATCATAACAATCAATGAGTCAGTCTTTAATGTAAAAAAAGGAAGAGGTGGCTTGATGAAACTGAATGAAAAAAAAACTTCATCTAGTCTGTGATATAGTTAGGTTATGTTAAAATAAAACAAATAGGTAACAATTAATATTTCAATTAATTCCAGTGTGATGAAGTTTGATGTCATATTCAAAATGTTTTATTAATCTAAATAATTTATCTAAAGAATATCTTACAATGAAAATAGTATTTTAACTAAATATTATCATCTTTAATAATATTTTATAATATACTTACCCATTTTAAATTAAGTATATATATTTATAAAATATTACTAGAATATACTGCATTATTTATAAACACTTTTTTTGTCATGTGATTAGATGACATTTTTGGGGGGCACTTTTAGAGAAATGCATCAGGAATCTTTAAGAACTAAATCGACACTGGATGTCTTTCTGTTTAAAGGAACATAAAGGATAAAATAATAAAAAGAAAGTAATTACACTTTTACAACATTTTTAAGAGGTAACAGCATTCCTAGTAAACTAAGTAATCTATAACAAAACCAGAAAAAAACTACCCACAATTTGAAAAAAAACGGTTTCAAACTTATTTTTTTTTTAATCTATATAGCTTATGAAAATTTAAATATATGGGTTGATTTTTTAAGCATGCTTTCTCACATTTTTAAACATGAAAATGAAAAATTGAGATTTTTTTCGGAATGTTTAATTTACTATAAAAACTGTTTTTCATAACTCATTTTTTTCATGTCACCTTAAGAGATTATTGTGGAGATACAAACTATTTTTTTCGAATGGCAAGACCTATTTTAACTGGAATTTTATTCAGTTTATTTTTCTACGACTTAATTTATAGAAATTAAAATTCGACTGAGTGGTTTTTTAACTATTCAAATTAAAGTATTAAGGAAAATAGTCTCTTGGATGCATATTTAGTTACCTATGTAGTAAGTAATGTATGTTCAAAGCGAAAGCACTATTCCTTAATATTTAAATTTTAATAATTCAAAAACTACTTATTAATTTTACAAAAAAATTAACAAAATAAAATTATATTATAAACATAGGAGGTTGCTATTTGAAAAAAAAAATTGTATCTGAACACAACATACTGATATCAAAATATTAGTAATGGAAAACATAATTTTCATAGTACTTTGAAGATTCTGGAAAAAAATCCAAATTTTTGCATTTTTACACCTAATTAAGGGGGTGAGCATGCATAAAAAATTACTTTGTAAATAGACAAAATGAAAAGTATTTTTATGAAAGAGAAAACTTATAATTTTTAAGTAAAGTTGTCTTGTATAAACTGAAACCCTGATCAGAAACATTTTATTGAAGAAATGATTTATTGTATATATAAAATTTAACACACCTACAAAGTCCACCTGGGGAGCGAAGAATACCAATGGTACAAAAGGTTATCGTATAATATGCAGTCTACCGGTGACATTACAACTATAGTATACAGGTCTACCAAAATATATATCATTAAAAAAATTTAAAAAGTAATTCAATAATATAAAAAGTAAAGTATAGACAAGAAAGCCGGATATACTTTGCACTACAGATATTCTTCGCTATAAGACTGTGTGTGTGTGTAATACGCATCACAGATAAGTGGTTCTTTGCTACTTGGGTCAGATACTCTTGAAGGGTGTATATAATTTTAAAGAAATGATAAATCACTTCTTCAATTAGACGATTATGAATGAAAGAAGTTATTAATATAAAAAACAATAATAGTTGTCATTTTCCACACACTCACCAAGAGTATCTGATTCAAAGAGCAAAGAATGCCCGTGGTACGAAGTATATCCAGCTTTCTTGTCTATTCTTTACTTTACTTTACTTTACTTTTCTTTATCTAATAAATAAAGAATGAAGAAAACTTTTGAAATCAAATTTTGCCTCTGATTGGTACTCTAGAGAGGTAATTTTTTGAATTTCTCAATTTTTAAATTTTTTGAGGAGAAAACCTACACAAAATTTGATAAAAAGGACTCAGAAACCATTATTTTGTTATCCAAATTTTATGGAAGTTAACACATAGATAAACCTTAATATGAAAAACATTTTGGCGCATAAAATTTTTGAAAATGTGAAAAAATATTTTTGAACATTTTTTTTTCTCATTAAATTGTTTTCGTTTCTTTATTTATTAGATAAAAAAAAGTAAAGTAATGTATAGACAAGAAAGCCAGACATATTTCTCACCACGAGTATTTGACCAAAGGAGCAAAGAATATCCATGTGCAAATTTTTTCAGACTTTTTTTTTCTTGCATTCACCATAATATTTTATAAAATAAGAATGAAATTATATTGTGATACAGAAGTCAAACAATTATTTGTAATTTATTTTCCAGAAACCACCTAAAATTAAACCAAGAAAACATAAAATATTAAATACAACTGATATTCAGTCTACAGGATCTAGTTGTAGCAGTAGTGACAGGTATTTGTAAATACTTATTTTAAATAACTTTGAAAACATGAAAACTTCTTAAGATTATAATAATGTTTAATTTAGGTAAGTAGTCTGTATGTATACTAGTGTGTTTGATCAAGAATTTTTATTTATTTATGATTAACAGATAAAATATTTTGTCATCATTTTTTTTAACTCTTTGATATTAATAGGACATTTTCAAATATTTGATATTAAAGTTCAAATTTTGATTGGAATTTTGACAAAACTAATTATTGCTTAATTATAACTGTTACATAACAATATTTTTTGAAAAAATATCACTACATCTATTTATATTTATTCAAAGTTTTGTAATGATTGGTTAGATAAATATTATTTTTACACACATTTGAACTTTGCACTTAAAGATGGTGAATTTTGGTCTATGTTTATCACACAGAGAGCTGAGATATTTTCAATTCAACACTGTTACAAATATATATATATATATAGTGTATAACAGTGATGTGTGGTAATATTTGAACATGGGTAAGCACCAAAAACAAAAAACCATTATAAAAATAAATAATTAATTGTTATAAATTATTAATTTTAAGGGTAAATTTAAGTACCTACTTTTATAGTTAACAGTATTTATTTATTTATAAACAAAATCCAATCTAATGCCATTTTGAACAAATTCATTTGCAATTTTATTATAAAAATCTAATTTATTTTTTATTTCTATTAATGATTCTTGTTAA
The DNA here is from genome assembly GCA_025469315.1 of Stegophylla sp. TES_Ste_2020. Classification (NCBI taxonomy): domain Eukaryota; kingdom Metazoa; phylum Arthropoda; class Insecta; order Hemiptera; family Aphididae; genus Stegophylla; species Stegophylla sp. TES_Ste_2020. The sequence continues at coordinate 73,673 of JAIPRM010000049.1, forward strand.
TAAAATATAATAGTACTTGTCAAACTACTCGAACAGTGAAGATCTCTACTTCCTATGATTGATAATAAATCTTAATAATATTATTCTCAAATACAGCAATCCTCTTTGTTCCATGTAATTGATAGAATCCAAAATTATGGATCTAAATATTCAAAATTTGAAATCCAATCAGGTGTCTCCATAGTGATAATTTGTTTACTTTGCTTTTTAACATTTATGTGAATGATCTTCCAAATGGAATCAAGCATTCTCAACTGTTTATGTTAACTGGCGACACAACATTTTTAAATGTCATAAAAACAAATCAGAATACAATTAATTTACAGAGTGATATTGATGACATAGACAAATGGTCTGCAAATAACTGACTTTCTTTAAATATTGAGAAATGTATATTTATGCGCTTTATCCTAATAAAAACTCAATTAATTTTGATTATTGATGTTCGGAACAGATCTCAAATTAGTATATAAAATCATGGGATAATGTTCGATGCTAAATTGAATTCTTCCAACCACACTAAGATGATTAAAAATAAAGCAATATGTAATACAGGATTTATCAAAAGAATCATTTAATGACCTTACCGCCTTAAAAACACTCTATCCTTTGATTTGGATCAATAATAGAACTAAACAGAACAAAACTATTGAGTCAGTACAAAATAATTTTTTACTCTATATCGTTTTTAAATTTAAAATTTCTAGACATATTCATGAATCACATAATAATGTTCTTCTTTTTAGCTTCTGGGCGGTACTAAAGAAGCTTATGATTTTACAATGATGTTTATTTTTTTTCTCTCTTTCTTTGAACACTTTTTTGTATAGAACTACTTGTCCGAAAGTTTCAATCATTAACTCTGTAGATGCAGAATCACACCAAGATGGTATGTTATAGAAGTCATTTTTCAAATTTCTCAATACTTTTTCCAAAAACATGGAAAATATGTTAAAAAATTGACAAAAAACAAAAAAATATGCAATTACCGGAATTTCTATAAAATTGAAAATTACTTTTTAACATAATTTTAAAAATAATTCAGCTAGAAACTTAAAACTTTGACCAACTACTAAAAAATGGTCGCGAGAACATTTCATAAAAATTTCAAAAAGATTTGATAAATTTTGAGTTAAGTACAGTATTTTGAAATTTTTTTTGTATTTTGTTAGTTTGTATGTAATAAAATTTTTGATTTTTGATATTATGACTAGAACATATGATATGAATATTGTACTAAAGGGCTAAGCCCGTATATTCATAATAAATAAATAAATAAATAAATATGTCTAATCGACCTGCAAAAATCTTGAAAATTGTAAGTCAACTTTATTCTCTATTTGAAATTAGAATTTTGATGAAATTTGTTAGTTTTACCTAAAATTACACACTGTAACGTACATAAAAGAAAATTGGTTCGATCGAAACTTGGTACATGGTAGATAATTTCATTGCAAATATTTTGGTGCAATGAAATTTCTTATGGACAAAGAATTAAACATTTTACAAGGGTTTGATTAAAAAAAAATCAGAGAAAGTACAAATTATTATGTTTTACTTCTAATAACACCCAAAGGGTTGGGGAAGGTAATGTATTTCGTCAACTTATGTATTTTTCGACGCTGAATAGGATGGTATGAATTAAAATTCATGTGCATCAATAATTTTCTAACTACTTTATTCTATTTTGAAAATTCAATATTTTCTATTATTAAATTAAATACTTATCATTTCAACGGTTCACAATGCTGTTATGTGGCGTAATCGTGTTAAGATATCAGTACCAGGCGCGGATCCAAGGGGAGGGAGGGCGATCATCCTCCCCCCAGAAATTTTAAAATGTTTACTACAAATGCTTAATGTGTGTAAAAATGTATTAATTTTATGCATATTTGATCTATTTTTTCTAATCGCTCCTTCCAAATTAAGGTTCTGGTTCCGCCACTGGTCAGTATTAGTATGCAACCATACCGGGTTCGAATAATACCTAGTAAACTAAATATTTTGCAATTTTTTCAACTGTCACTGACTAAAGGTGCCACGATAAACATTAGTACAAATTATGTTATAGTAAATAAATGTTGATTTAGGATAATTAGAGCTGCTTTAATTAAATTTTTTATGATATTTAATTATTATGTTATATTATAATATAATATTTGAAATTAATTATGGAGTATTCATTAGGTGTAAGTGAATATATGAAAAGCAATTTTTGTTTTTCATGAATATCATATGTATATGTAACAAAATAATTATTAATTCAACATTTAAGTTCAATTCTTCAAAACTGGTAATTATTATTGTGTATTAGTTGAAGCTCTACTCCAAATCAATTTTTTTTTGAAGAAGAAATGATTTATTGTTTCTCTAAAATTCAACACACCCGTCAAGAGTATCCCACCTGAGGTGCGAAGTAATTTTTTTTAAATTTATCATAACTTAATGGCAGGTATTCACTTCTACTCTCTAAATTTTTAAAAAACTTAATATTAGGTTTTACTGATGGTTTATTGATTGTCTTGAACTCATTTCTCTAATCTGATTTAAAATAAAACCTATAATACCCGTGATACTAAATCTTTTTATCAAATGTGTTCTATCTAATAGGAACTATATCGTAAATTTTCCTACTAATCGGTTCCATGTAATTGGAGAGCGGTAAAATAAGCGCTGCGTAAATTAGTTGTGGTAAAATGAGGCATATGTTAATTGATAGTGATAAAATTGCAGAGCATTGTAATAAGTATTGTCGTATAGATATTATACCCTGCTTATAGAAATAGGCAAGTGAATCATATTGGATAATTTTGTCATGATAAGAAAAATAAATGGAAAAATGTTCCCTTTTTAATTAAGTCACATAATTTGCACCACATCTAAAAATTAATTTTGGTAATTTGCGTCACTTTGTAATTCACGCCGCATAAGACTAAATAAAAGGACATTATGTAATTCATGCTACATAAAACTAAATAAAATTAACTATCAACAGATTCTGCACGTGTTTTGGCATACATCGCAACACTCCAGGCTCCTCAGCGCCGTTGCTTCTCTTTAACCAATCTATATACATCCCTCGACTTGTTATAAAATGTGGGGACATTTCAGTTTGATAGTAGGTAATTATCATCAATTTCTGTGCATATTTTGGCACTAATTGCTACACTCCTCGATTTCATCGCTTCGCTCACCCAATCTATATACATACCTCAACTTGCTGTGTAACGTGGGGAAAATAAGTCGCGCCCAAATTACGCAATACCCATGAATTGTCTTGCTAATCTTTACATGACCGCGGATAATAAATTTATATTTTACTATTTTAGTGGTTCTTGAATTTTATACATTTTAATTGTAAAACCAAGTTCAAATATTAATTTTATCTTACTTTTAAGTATGTTCATAATTTAACTTATTATTGCACTATAAATAGGGAAAAAGGTCTTTGGAATAATGTATGAGAACAGAATAAAATCATATTCAGAAACTGACTAGATATAATAGGTTTTAATTTATGTTTCTTATATCGAAGCATGAATGTTAGTTTATTTAACTTTATACACTTAAATTATGAATGAATATTGTTTAGGGATGGCTCAGAATTATCATCAACTAGTCATACTTCATCACCATCATCACAAAGCTGGCAAAAAAATAAAAGTAATTTCTTATATATAATTGAATATATAATATATGAATAATAACATTGAAATTTAGTTTAATTTCATAAAATTTTGTTGCAGCTGTTAATAATTATATACCTGTACCTCGTCCTCGTTCAAAATTAAGTATAAGTACTGTGAGTACTAATGAATCTAGTGTAAGAAGTGTATCTGTTAATAGCTTAATATCATACAAGAGTGATTTACAAAATAGTCGATCAGTAACGCCAGAAAGTGTGTCCATTGGGTTAAGTGTTAGTGAAATAACAGACAGTTCGAGCAAATTAGTACACTCCAAGTATATAATCAATATTATTATTAAATAGTAATACATGCATTTAAAACTGTAAACAGAAAAAAAGAGAAACATCAAACTGTTCAATATACCTTGCTATATATTATGTTTAACATTATTCCAAAACTTGATTGAAATATTTGTACTTAGTAAAATCCACACCCACTAAAAAAAAAAAAGACTTTTAGAAAATTATATTATCATTATTATATTAATAATAAATAAATTATACTTTAGTAAAGACAAAATCAAAGAGAACAGAGACACAAATGATATAGAGATGAATGTTATAAATAATGAAACTTGTTCAAATGCTTTGAAAGAAGAAATAAAAAGTATTCACTTATGGTTTATTATTACTAAAATGTTTTTTACCAATTTAATTCTTAAAATGTACATTTAGATGAAAGCGATGATCATAAACTAGAAATATGTATCTACAAAACTGATCCATTACAAGTAAATACTAAAATAAAACATCCAACTGTTATAACTTATGTTGTTGATATGTCAACATGGGAATATTTTAAGAAAAATGATGCAAATAAAACCTATCACTTAAATACTTACATTGAGCCTCTTCTGACAAAAGAATTTGATTTCAAATCACACAAGTAACACATTTATAAGCATGAAATGCAATTTAACTAATTTAAAATGTTGTACCTAGAACTATAATACCAAATTGGAATGAAACAATTGTGTTCAATGAACAATACGATCATATAATAACAAAAAATACAGTAGTATTATTTGAACTTGTAGACTTTACGGAAAAAATTCGACCTCCTGTAACCGTAAATGATTGGCATAGAATAGCTTGGGCATTCATAAAACCAATTGGATCAAATGGTAATACAAATACAGGGAAACAAATAAGAATACAATTATACAAACCTGGACCAAAACAAAAGTCATTGCCTAAAAACCAACCAATGGTATCTTATCATTTGTATATAAATGCGATCATTTAATGAGGATAAGTTAATATTTGAGTTTTAGGTAGCACAGTGGTTCAAAAAAGGAATACTTAAAAAATATCCAAGTACTCTTTATATAAGTTTAAATAAAAGAAAATATTCTGAACCAGATAAAGTATCAAAATGCAATCAACAAGAACTAATATCAATCAATAATTTTAGTTCACAAAATGAAATTAATTCAAATTCTATTAATTCTAATACAGAAACACATCAAGTAAAAGTTATAAATAGTTAAACTTAATCATAAAAATAAATAAAAACTAATTTTTTAATAGGCATATGACATTAAATGGAAACGTTTTCCTGGTCAAAAATGTAAAATACCAAACTCTGAAATTGTGAAACTACAACCAAATTTAGAAGGATGTATGTACTTAAAATTTAGTTGTGATGGATTAAGACTAGCCATTGCTACTGGACAAAATATAAATATATATTCAGTACCAGAATACAAATTAATTAAACAGTTGATTGGTCATCAAGGTAGTAATTTTAAATATATGAAAATAATACTTGTGTATTGATTATGCTTCAAAATTTTAAAACTTGTGCATAATTTAATGCAGAAATTAATTAGTAACAGGAAAGGATTTAAAGTTTATAAATTGGGACAATCTATGAAAATGGGGGTTCTTAAAATTGGGGTTCTTATACATTCAAATTACAATAAAAATATAGTTTTTAAGTAATAAAACTAGTTTAGACAGTTAGATGAAATAAGTGTTACATCATTTTAAATTTAATATACAGGTTTAGTTTACACATTAAGGTGGAGCAATGACAATAATAATTTATTATCAACATCTTCCGATTACACCGCATGTATTTGGACATTAAAGAACTATAAACAAACAGACTTTCAAGTAAGAATCAGTATATTATAAATATATTATACAATACAATTTATAAAAAGTATGATTCATTTTAGATTCTTCCACATCCATCATATGTATATTGTGCAGAATTCAATAACAATGTTATAATAACTGGATGTTATGATTGTATATTACGATTATGGGTTTCCACTTACAATAAATGGACATTGTGCCAAGAAATGGAATTACACAAAGGTTTCATATCTAGTATAGCCCATTCAGAAAATATAGTACTTTCAGCAGATAGCCATGGATTTATTATAGAATGGACTCTTACAAATAATAGGTAATATAATACTACATTTGGTTAATAATTATGAATAATTTCTCATGAAATATATTTTTGTGTCAATACATCATTTCAGACTGGAAGTAAAAAGAATAATATCAGTTCCTGAGATACGAAAAATTATAATAAGTAATATAATTTTACATCCAGCTGGTAAACGATTATTAATTCAAACTAGAGACAGTATTTTACGTATGATGGATTTATACACAACAGCAATAATACAGTGGTATAGGGTAAATATTAATAACTCATATTTATTTTATAAATTAACACATTTACTTATAATAGGGTGGGGTGAACAACAAAGTACAAACAGGATGTGTTTTAAGTCCTTGTGGAAATCTTGTATTTGGTTGTGGCGAAGACGGTCTTGTAAATGTTTGGGAGGCGTATACTGGTAAACAATTAGCCTTTTACACCAACAGGCAACATTTATTAACAGCTACTAGTAATGCAGTAGATTATCATCCCCATGATCACATAATAGCACTTGGAGTGTATACTCCAAATAAAAACTCACCTGTTTCTGTTGCTCAATATAAAAAGTAAGTATTCCAATTTATAATATTACTAAAGAAATCTAAATTTTAGATAACTTTACAGAGAAAATGAAACAGATATAGGCTTGAGATTTTTGATCCCAATAGAACATAAACAAAATATATCTGGAAAAATTAATTACCAGACAACAGATTATGGATATTTAAACAAATTAAAAGAAAAAAACAATGAAAATCAGTGCATGATGCCCATAGTCAATATTATAAAGAGAATGGACAATGTTTTGAATTCTTTTAAAAATAATGAATAACAAAACAAAAACATGCCTAACATCAAAATAATAGCAATATTGACGGCCATATTTGACAAAAAAAAAAAAAATTGTGTGAAATTATGTTACGTCATTAACATTTATACTTTATTGAAGAACATACTAGGTATACACATTTTGATTTTAATGTTTGTTAAACATTAATTTTATTAAACATTTATATATGAATAAAATAATTTATTTGATAATTTAATATGCTTCAGATTAATCAAAATGACATTCTATCAAATTTGTATCTGCTTAAGCAGACGCCTATAATTTAATGGAAAGTAAAATTCCAGAAAATGATTTTTTTTGTATTTTTGGGAACTGTTTGCTTAATGGTCATTTTTTAATATTTTTAGTGCATTTTGTTTCATTTTAATTTTATTTTATTTTTGTATAAATTATTTCAAAAATGAAGACTGAAGATAATATACTGTAGGCAGATACTAAATTCGTATGTATCCGTAGTATTCTGCTTATCAGCAGAATATGGTATCCTGACAAAATAAAATTGGAACTAAAATTATTTTCATATTTGTCATGTTAATTTGATTTTACATAAGCTGAAATAACTGTGGCCTATAGTTACTAACTACCGTAATGTATAGGCATTTACAAAAGAATGATAATATTCGACTCAATCAAATGCAATTAATGTACAAACCACGTTATCGGGTTATCGATTATCACAACCTAATTACACCGATGAATATTTTATTTTTATTTTTTGTTCTCTTACATAATATATAATGTACTTGATTCTGCAGATGACGACGGATAATGGAGAGTTTACTATATATAAAATATACATTTACAGTAGTAGAACAAAAATAACTACAAAAGAAAAATTTTTTTTTTTGTAGTGTAAAGAATTACCAATTTTAGCATTTTTTTAGTGCATTTTTTATAAATTTTCAGGTCATCAAGTTCCGGATCCTAGTTATTATTTTCCAAACATATTAGTTATCCGTATAATTATTTTCTTAGTTTCAAAAGCATTACTTTCTAGCTAGACAATCATCATTCTGGAATTTAATTTTGAGATTTTAAGGCAACCCACTTAAGCCACATTTAGTAATGTAAATACGTCATATATTTACAGATGCAAAGGAATATAAATCCAGGCTCTATTAATAACTTTTTAACTTAACTGAAAATTGAAAATTTTATAAAAATAATATCAAGTTTGTATATATATAGGTGAATATTGATTATAATTTCAAGTGTCTATCATTATTACTTTCTGAAATTTTAACAAAAAGTCAATAGAGAATATACTCAATACGTGCTTAGTATAATTTTTCTCTAAAACATATTTTGGCATACAAAATCTACTCTGCAAAATTGCAATGACACTCTTAAAGATCACACTACAACATATTTTGAATCTAAAAAAAGTGTAAGTTTTGCACCTTGGTTCTTTACACCTCAGGTAGATACTCTTGGCAAGTGTGTTGAATTTTAAAGAAACGATGAATAATTTCTTCAATAAAACAATTCTGAGTGGAGCTTCAACTAATACACAATATTATTACAGTTTTGGAGCATTGAACTTAAATGTTGAACAAAAAATTATTTGATTACATGCGACATTTACGAAAAAATGAAAATTGATTTTCATATATTCCCTTATACCTAATAAATACTTCATAAATAATTTCAAATTAAAATATGATATCAGCATCCATCATAGTAAAATAAAATAAAACGACTCAAATCAATGCTTGCAAAATCATCATCAAAATCAATCAAACTCTTGTAAAATGTGTAATATTTTGTCTGTAAGAAAATTATCATAAAAACCTAGTACCATTACAGTTAGTTTTGTAGTTTTATAAAACTAAAATTGAATTCATAAAAATTTAAATTTCATATTTTATAATCTACTAGGTATTCAATAGTTTTTTATGGTCGTAAAAAAGATTTGAAAAATAACTTATCCACTAAGAAAAAGATGAAATTTCTAATCCAAAAAAATTCTGTTGGAGTTTTACTACCCTAATACCAATATGAAAAATAATTTATAGCTGCTGCTAAACAAAACATTGTAAAATCAATACATTTTCTTAAATTTATTTATAATCCAAACTTTAATTTAATAAATGTGTAATAATAATAAATTATGTTATGTATAGAAGATAAACAGGTAAATATTATTTTTTAATTATTATTTATTTTAGATTCTGAATGAAGTGAAGAAGCTAATGTTTTTACAATGATGTTTATTTATTTTTCTTCTGTATACACTTTTTTGTATAGATCTACTAAGCCAAAAGTTTCGATCAGTAACTTTTATATAGGAATGGCCTCTAGTTGGTACTTTAGAGAGGCCATTTTTTGAATTTCTCAATTCTTCAATTTTTTATTTAGAAAAACTACCCAAAATCTGACATTAAAAATACTTGAAAACCATCATTTTTTTAATTCGAACACTATGAAAATTTAAACATTAATAGATAATAATATAAGGAACATTTTGGCACAAGAATATTTTGAAAATGTGAAAAAAAAATTTTGGACATTTTTCTAGTATTTTTATACTCATTTAATTTTTTTCCCTATATATATTAGATAAAAAAAGTAAAGTAAAGTATAGACAAAAAAGCCGGACATACTTTGCACCACAGATAATCTTCGCTCTTCGGGTCAAATACTCTTGGTGAGTGTGTGGAAAATGACAACTATTATTGTTTTTTATATTAATAACTTCTTTCATTCATAATCATCTAATTGAAGAAGTGATTTATCATTTCTTTAAAATTATATACACCCTTCAAGAGTATCTGACCTGAGTAGCAAAGAACCACTTATCTGTGATGCATATTACACACACAAAACACACATACACACACACACAGGCCGTGCATGTGTATAATCATTTATTATAGTATATAGTATTAAGATGTTTTTGTCTACTATTTTATCTGAAAAAAATATAAATATATTATATATGTTGTTATTAGTATAAATTATGATGATTAATATTCAAGGTTTTTCCAAAAATAAGATAATTCATTTCCTATAACAGTCAGTTTTTAATGAGTGTTATTCTCCAATGAACAAGTGGAAGGGCATATTTTAAAATTTCCATACAAACCTTTAAAACAAGTTATAGTTCAGAGGGGGGACCAGTATAGATGTGATTTTTATTCATTTTGTTTATTTGCTATCAATTGATTACAACTTGCATGTCTCTAGTCTTCTCAGTTTTCATACAAGGCACTGCATTTGCCATTTAGTAAATAGCAGTACTGTTTATTTTAAAGAATATTTCATTTACGTTTTAATTGTCATATTCAGTTATAATAATGTATCATATACAGAGCTGGAAGTGGAAAGCAATCAGTACTTTCATTTTTTTGATTGTTTTTACTCTTTGTCAGACACTTAAACAAGGTAAAAATATCTTTAAAATTTAAATGTTTATTACTTTTAATTTAATGTTATGATATTTTAATGCACTATACTCAACCATCACACACAATAATTGATCAAAAATAATTATATAAATATTAGAATGGTAAAATATACAGTAACTTTTACAATTATAAAAGAATAATAATAGCAAAAAAAAAAGTGAATTTCCTGTTGCATATCACGAATTTGTATTATTCTATATCAATAATTGATACATACAGGAAATGAACATTATAATTTATCAAATGTGAGTTAATATATTAAATTTATTAGAAAAGGAAGCTACAAATTGAACATTTTCTATTATGTAAGTCAAAATCTAAAATAATAGTTTGTTCATGATTTTAACTGTCAATAGAATTCTAATAGCAAACTTAGTAATGTTATATTACCAAGTATGGTTATATTGTAACTATATTTGTTTATTAGATATTTACACGATTTCTAGGACAAAATAGTTTACTGTCAATTTCACTTATTTTTCTATTTAACTCTTAGATTTTTAAAAACTAGTGAAGTAGATATATTTTAAATTACTTCTCTTACAAAAATAGTACTGAATAGGTATTTAGTTTAACCAATTCTATTCAAAATTACTAATTTTATAAATATCACAAAGATTTCAAAAATTAAATATACTTAATTAAAATAATTTGTTTCAATTATTTAATACTCCAATGTGGCTAATAGAAAATTAATCTTAAAAGAATTGATCAATTTTATTGTTGGCAATAGTTTTAAGTAAATACAAAATATTATCATATCATTTGATTAATTCTATTTTCATCTTGCACTACTAAATTTAGTGTATCTATCAATAATTGTACATTTATTTTATTTAAAAGAACTATCCATCTGGTACTTTAAATAGCACATTAAAGTTATAATATCAAATCTGGCCAATAACTTACACTGTGATACATAGAATCTGACCTAATCATAATTACCATGTTTTGAAAATGTCTTTGGGAGCTGAACTTACAGTTTATTGGCCCTAACATTCAACCTTAATAATTTAAATCCAAAGTTTATTGTTTGGAATAACGTAAAAATGAAACGGGACTACTTAGAAACCAAATTTTAAACTGTTTCTTCTTAAATGTTATTTTTCAACGGATGACAGGGAAATGCTCTAGAGTTTTTGATCATAAATGTCTTTGAAATTTATCTTGCAACCTTAAGTTCTAATTTCAACTGGTTCAATATGTGATAAAATTAATAATGCTTACAATATAATACCAACTAAATTAAATTTTAGATTCTGAGCGAAAGTGAGAAATATATTGGTTTTACAAATCTGTTTTTTTCTTCGTATTTATGGAAGCACAATTTCGGGTAGAGTTACTGGTCCAAAAGTTTTGATCAGTAACTCTATAGATTTGATATGTTGTCAAGATGGTACTTTTGAGAGGTTATTTTTCCAAATTCTCAATACTTATTCAAAGCGCAAGCCTAGACTACCCAAATATTAACAAAAAAACGGCACAACCCGAATTTTCTTAAATTAGATTTTTTTTTTTTTTTACATAACTTCCAAATTAATGGAGCTAGAAAGTTGAAACTTTTACCAACTACTAAAAATAGTCACACGCACAACTCATAAAAATTTTCAAAGATATTTGACCAATTTTGAAAATTTCTCGATTTTTGTTAGTTATTGATTCATAAAATATTAATGTATGGATATTAAGATCTGAAAATTTCATAAAAACATATTAAAATGTATTTCTAACAGTACTGAAAAAATCTTAAAAATTGTTAGTCAAGTTTTTGTTTTATAACTGTTTTAAGTTGATATTTTGATAGAAATCATTGGTTTTACATAAAATTACACACTTTAATGCTTATAAAAAATAACTGTTACGACCGATCTATGCGAAACTTGGTTCATAGATAGAAAATTACAAGACGATTATTTTGGTGTAATAAAATTTTTAACGGACGAATAATAGACAATTTTATAAGGTTTTGATTGAAGAAAAAATAGAAAAAAGCCGGACATACTTCGCACGACGGGTGGTATTCTCTTGACGGGCGTATTGAATTTTAAAGAAACGATAAATCATTTCTTCAATAAAACGATTCTGAACGAAGGAAGTTAATAATACGAGAAAAAAAAAATGCGAAAATTTGGAGTGTAGGGCTGGAATCGAACCCTGGTACTGTCGCGTAATGAGCCGGTTTTGCTACCATTACGCTACAAAACGTATCTTGACTATGTATGTGAAATAGTAGTGTAGGCCAATTCTTGTTTATAACAATGTTGGCCTACGACGGCACCAAATAAACAATAATTGGCCTACAAGTAGGTATTGTAGTATAATAACTGAAAATATTGAATTTTCAAAATAGAATAAAATAATTAGAAAACTATTGATGCACGCAGATTTTATTTCACACCATCGTATTCAGTTATGTTGAAAAATATATAAGATGGAGGAAAACATTACCTACCAACCATTTGGGTGTTAATTACAAATATTATAAGAATTTATCAGATTTTTTTTCAATCAAGCCCTTGTAAAATGTTTAATTATTCGTCCGTAAGAAATTTTATCGTACCAAAATATTCGCAATACTCCATCTAGGCACCAAATTTCAAAACAATGTTTGGCCAATTTTCTTTATGTACGCTAAAGTGCGTAATTTTAAGTAAAACTAACGAATTTTGTCGAAATTCTAATTTCAAACAGGTATAAAAAAAAGTGTTGACTAACGATTTTCTAGATTTTTTCATGTTAATTAGACATATATGTCAGTGAGATCATATTAAATTTTCAAGTCTTAATATCAAAAATCTTAAATTAATTACATAAAAACTAAAAAAAAAATGATAAAATTCCGAAATTTTCAAAATTCTGTACTTAATTCATAATTCATCAACTCTTTTTGATATTTTCATGAAATGTTCTCATGATTATTTTTAGTGGTTGGTGAATGTTTCAAGTCTCCCAGCTGCATTATTTTAGAAGTTAATAAAGTAATTTTCAATTTTACTAAAATTCCGGTAATTGCATATTTTGCCGTTTTTTGTCTATTTTTCCCCGTTTTTGGAAAAAGCATTGAGATATTGGAAAAACGACCTCTCTAAAGTACCATCTGGGTATGATTTCGGTTCTATAGAGATATTGATCGAAACTTTTGGACAAGTATTTCTATACGAAAAAGTGTTTCCAGAAAGAGAAAAAAAAAATTATAAACATTACAAATTTATAAGCTTCTTCACTTAGTTCAGAATCTAAAAATCGGAAAAAATACTATAAATAAAAGTAACAGTTGATTACTTTGTTAATAATTAATAAAATTGGACTATTAGTGGACATTTGAAAAAATTTGGTGAATTTTATTCGATGTACCTATTAGTGAAAAAAAGTAATTTTCTATAAATAGCTCTAAACTCAGGGATTCCCAAAAAAATACCAAAATTCCATTAACACTAATTACTGAGAGGTTGACCATTTATTAATTTATAATAGTAGATTTGTATTGCATTTTAGATTCTGAACATAGTGAAGACGCTTATGATTTTACAATGATGTTTATTTTTTCTTTTCTTTTTTTTTTTCTCTTTCTGTGAACACTTTTTCGTATAGAAATACTTGTCCAAAAGTTTCGATCAATATCTCTATAGAACCGAAATCATACCTAGATGGTACTTTAGAGAAGTCATTTTTCCAATTTCTCAATACTTTTCTTGAAAACACGAAAAAACTGAAAAAAAATTGACAAAATACGCAATTACCGAAATTTCCGTAAAATTGAAAATTACTTTTTGACATAACTTCTAAAATAAAGGAGCTAGGGACTTTAAATTTTCACCAACCATTAAAAATAGATACGAGATAATGTCATAAAAATTTCAAAAAGATTTGATCAATTTTGAGTTAAGTACGGCATTTTGAAAATTTCGGAAATATCTCACTTTTTGTTAATTTTTATGCAATAAAATTTTGGATTTTTGATATTAAGACTTGAAAATTTAATATGATCTCACTGACATATTTCTACTTTATCTGAAAAAATCTCAAAAATCGTTAGTCAACTTTTTTTTATGTTCGTTTGAAGTTTCGACTGAATTAAATATAAATATATTAGTATATTAACATATTAGAAAATTGGTTCGACCGATTGTTTTGAAATTTTGTGTCTAGATAGAAAATTTCATTGCGAATATTTTGGTGCAATAAAATTTCTTACGGACAAAGAATTAAACATTTTACAAGGG
>JAIPRM010000049.1:88341-101685 GCA_025469315.1 Stegophylla sp. TES_Ste_2020
ATCGTTTTACTGAAGAAATGATTTATCGTTTCTTTAAAATTTAATACGCCCGTCAAGAGAATACCACCCGTCGTGCGAAGTACACCCATCGTGCGAAGTATGTCCGGCTTTTTTTTTTTTTAATTGCTTAATCAAAGAAAATAAAGAAACATCAACAGTACAGCAGACATTAGTGCAATTACGATAAAAGATTGTGTGACTAAAATATTTATTTGTTTCATGAAGCCCCCTCCTCCAAAGATATTAATCTTATGCAATTCCAAAAAAAATCTTAGGTCGTCTTTGCTTCCTACCTCTTATGCCTATCCTTATAGAATAAAGTTCTATATTGATCTTTTATGGCTGGAGAAGTGTATGATTTAACTTATATTATAAACAGGGCTTAGCCCCGACTCAATTTTTTCTTTGGAGGCTGTGGCCTCTAAGCCTCTATGCACTCGATGCCTATGAACCTAATGTAACTTTTAATGACAATTAAGTTTAAAGACACCAAATATCCATAATTCATAAGAAACAACTTACTTGGAATTCTCATATAAACAAAAGAAGATTAATGTAGGACAATAGAATACATTTACTACATAATCTATTGTTTAAGATATCAAAAATCAGTATTCATACAGAACTAAATATTTACAAACTTTTTAAACCATTATGGTTACATAGTACATTGGCATCTAAAAAAAATTATAACACATCAAAATATCAAACTATTCAATCTAAAATACTCTGCATTATTAGAAATGCCTCCTACAATTGTTACCTAATTCAACCTTAGACCAGAGGTGGCCAACCTGCGCAATGTATGTTTTTTGTGGCACATTGGATATATTATAACCTTAATATTATACTATTACAGTTAACCTAACTTATTTAATGAGAAAAAAGTAGTTGTTTTATGGAATATTCCTACAAGGTTTTGAATGAATTAAAGAAGCTAGTGTTTTTACATTGATGTTTATTTTTTAGTTATCATTCTTTTTTTTGTAGTAAATATTTTTAGTATGGAAATATTTGTCCTAAAGTCTAGATCAAAAACTTTGAAATTAGATTTGCCTCTAGTTGATACTTTAAAGAGGTAATTTTTTGACTTTCTCAATTCTTCATTTTTTTTTTTATTAGAAAAACTACCGAAAATTTGAAAAAAAAAGACTTGGAAACCATAATTTTTTGATCCAAACTTTATAAAAATTTAAACATAGGTTATGATATGAAAAACATTTTAGCATAAGAAAATTTTGAAAATGTGAAAATCTATTTGGACATTTTTCTAACATTTTTTTTCTCATTAATTTTTTTTTCTTTATTTATTAGGTAAAAAAAATGTATATAAAGTAAAATAAAATAAAGTGTAGACAAGAAAGCCGGGCAAACTTCGCTCTTCAGGTCAAATACTCTTGGGGGTATGTTGAAAATGACGACTATTATTGTTCTTTATGATATTAATTTCTTTGGTTCAAAATTGTATTATTAAAGAAATGATTTTTCGTTTCTTTAAAATTCTACACTCCTACCAAGAGTATCTAACGCAAAGAGCAAAGAATACTTGTGGTGAAAAGTATGTCTGACATTCTTTTGTCTACATTTTACTAATCATTGCTTTACTTTACTTTTTTATTTGTTTATTTGGCACAATATAGAAAAAGGTTGGCTATCTCTGCCATAGACTCTGCATTGCACATGCATGTTACTGTAAATTAAACAACCAGTCGTTACATCGTCAGTACAATACTTCACTCCAAAACTATTCCAATTCTCTAATCAAAAAATTATCTGCAATTACTATTTCCAAAAACCTATTCTATCATCTAAATAGTTTCTGATTCTAAAATCTTTTAATTTAATAATAATAATAATGTCTTACTCTTTAAATGTTGCTAATACTATTTGCAACCAACTTTATGCTTATAAATTATATTTATTATATATTTATGTATATATAATATTAAGTATTTATTATGAAATAAAAAATAATAAAACAATTGACTTCTTGTTGCTTTTCGAAAAAATTAATTTTCAATTGCCCATCAATACATTTACAATTCCACCATCTCCACATGTGGAACCTTTACCAATATTTTATGCAATAAAATTTTATTGATTGTTTTATACATTTTATACACTAATGAAAAATCTTTTGAGGATAAAACACTGAACTCACAATTTAAAATTAAATACAAAAGATGTGACTTTTTAACTTGAAATAGTTTAAGATAATAATTATTTGAATTAACTACATTTCATATACTTTAAAATGTACTAAAAATAAATTAAATTGTTTACTAGCTATAATATAATAATCTTATAATTCTCATAGACAACATTTTTTAATTTTAGAAGTTCCAGAAGTGTAAGGATAACAACAATATAACTTTATAATGAACTACTGTTTTTTGTTCTGCTTCTTGGATCAGATATCCTTGATGGGCGTGTAGAAATTTAAAGAAACGATGAATCATTTCTTCGATACTAAAATTCGTCATTTTCAACTCTTCCTCCAAGAGTATTTGACCCGAACAGTAAAGAATATCCGTGGTGCGGAATATGTCCGGTTTTCTTGTCCAAACTTAACTTTACTTTTTTTTATCTAATAAATAAAGAAAAAAGGAAAAATAAATGAGAAAAAAAGTATTACAAAATTATTTTTTCACATTTTCAAAATTTCCTTGTGCCAAAATGTTTCTCTTATTATTATCTATGTTTAAATATCCATAATGTTTTGATCATAAAATAATGGTTTCCGAGTCTGTTTTGTCAAAATTTTGGGTAGTTATTCCCAAAAGAAAATAGAGAAATACGAAAAATAAACTTTCTAAAATACTACTTAGAGACAAATCTAGTTTTTAAAAGTTGAAAGTCAAGACTTTTAGATAAGTATTTCCATATGAAAAAGTGTTCATAGAAATTCTTTAAAAAGTGTTTTCGTACTTCATACCTAGGTAGGATACTCTTGGCAGGGTGTGTTTAATTTTAAAGAAATGATAAATCATTACTTCAATAAAACGATTCTGAGGGGAGCTTCAACTAATACATAATAATAATCATTAGTTTTGAAGCATTGAACTTGAATATTGAACTAAAAATTATTTGATTGCATAAAACATTTACGATAAACGAAAATAGATTTAATGAATACTCCAAAAATAATTTCAAATTACAATAAAATAATAAAGCAGCTTTAATTATTGTACTAATGTTTATTATGTCGCCTCTAGTCAGTTACAAATATGAACTTTTGAAGATATGTTAAAAACAATTCTCAATTTTATCAAAATTTTGGTAGTAGCATACTTTTTTTTTGTCAATTTTTCACTATTTTTGAATAGAATACTGAGAAATTTGAAAAATTACCTTTCTAAAGTAACCTCTGGGTGTAATTTCAGGTATATAGTTAATGGTCAAAACTTTTGGACAAGTATTTCTACATGAAAAAGTGTTCACGTAAACAGAAAAAAAAATAACAATAAATAACAATAAACATTATTGTAAAAATAGCTTCTTCCCTTCATTTAGAATTTAATTTTTGGTTGAATTTTGAATTTAAAGTTTAAATAATTTTTTTTCTTATTTTTATTAAACCAGAATGTGTCCTATGTATGAATGAATATATGCAAAATTGAAATAATTTTTCTGAAACTCATAATTATTGTTTATTTACAATATGTACAAAAAATAAATTTGTTTTCATTATTATTAACTGAAGATTAATTATTCTAGTAGTAATTTTATTTCACAATATAATAACGGATGTCTTTATACTTATATTGTTATCCCAACAAAGACATTCTTGCAAGTTTAATAGGCACTAGTTAATTCAATAACAAGCTCATTTATATGATAATTACATTTAATTTATCCATAATGGAGTCACATGATTTTTGTATTGACAGTAAATGGTCATTATTGATTATATTATAATACACATGTTTTATATTTGTGTATATTTAACACAACTGAAAATGGTTTCTAAAAATCAGCATTATAATATATTTATAAATGCAATGTTCATATTAAATAATATACAGGGTGTGGCGTAGTTAACCTCCTTATTTGAAACTTTTGTCACTAAACGGCTATTGATAAAAGAGTGTTGGTTTGTAGTGCAATCAAAAGCATGTTGTCTACGGTTTTTGTTAGGACTAGTTCAGTGTCAACAATGCAGTGAACAAAGAAAAGGGCACGATTTCTTAAAAACCAGCTTCAGGACGCCCTTGTTTTGCTTAGTGACAAGACATATTTCCATATTTTAGGATGCGTAAACAAA
The DNA here is from genome assembly GCA_025469315.1 of Stegophylla sp. TES_Ste_2020. Classification (NCBI taxonomy): domain Eukaryota; kingdom Metazoa; phylum Arthropoda; class Insecta; order Hemiptera; family Aphididae; genus Stegophylla; species Stegophylla sp. TES_Ste_2020. Next base: position 92,606 of record JAIPRM010000049.1, read on the forward strand.
CAAAACATGCATGAACACTTCCCAGAACGGCTCATTTCTCTTAGAGGTGATCATTAGTGGCCAGCACGATTACCAGATTAAGCCTTATGCAATTTTTTCCCGTGGGGCTACCTTAAATCTTTGGTGTACACAGATTGTTCAAAGATCCATCTGAAAAACAGTATTTGTGCTGCTATTGTCAACATAGGCACAGATATGCTGGAAAAAGTGGACAGAAATTCCAAATTACGGCTATCTCAGTGCATTGAGTAGAATGATGGCCACCTTCGAGATGTCGTTCTTAAAACCCATTAAAAAGATACTTTAAATATACTTCTTAACACAGAAAAAATAATTAAATTGATTTTGCCAACAGCTTTTGTGTAATGATTTTTAGATTCTGAACGAAGTAAAGGAGCTAGTGTTTTTACAATGATGTTTATTTTTTTTTACTGTAAACACTTTATCGTATAGATATACTTGTTCAAAAGTTTTGATCAGCAACTTTTTGAAAGCGGATTTATCTCTAGTTGGTACTTTAAAAGGTCATTATATGAATTTCTCAATTTTTTTGAAAAAAACTACCCAAAATTTGTCAAAAAAGACTAGGAAACCACCACATATTGATCAAAATTTTATGAAAATTTAAGCATAGACAATAATATAAGAAACATTTTGGTGTGCAAGAAAATTTGGAAAATAAAAAAAAATTATGGTTATTTTTCTAATACTTTTTTCTTTCATTAATTTTATTTTCCTTGTTTTTATTTATTAGATAAAAAAAGTAAAGTGCCGTAAAGTTAAGTATAGACATGAAAGCCGAACATACTTCGCACTATGGATATTCTTCATTTTTCGGGTCACATACTCTTGGTGGTTATGTTAAAAATTATGACTATTATTGTACTTCCTTCATTTAGAATCATCTTATTGAAGATAAATTGTTTCTTTAAAATTCTATACACACACCAAGAGTATTTGAGCCAAGTAGCGAAGAATATCCATAGTACTAAGTATGTCTATCTTTCTTATCTATACTCTTTTATATTAATGTATATCTATATTTAAATTTCCATAAGGTTTGTATTAAAAAAAAAGTTTTAAAGGCATTTTGTACCAAATTTTCAAAAAACTATTGAGAATTTTGAAAAATTACCACTAAAGTACCATCTAAAGGCGAATTTTAATTCAAAAAGTTGTTGGTCGAAACTGGACTAGTATTTTCTGTATGAACTTATGTACACATGAAAAAAAATCCAAAATATTCTTAGTAGTTGGTGAATGTTCCAAGTTTCAAGCTCTAACTTTTTAAGTTATGATAAATTAATAAAATAAAATTTTCAAAAATTTATATTGTGTCATTTTATACCATTTTTGTAAATTTTTCGGTAGTTTTTCGATACAATTAGAATAAATATTAAAAATTTTGAAAAATTACTTCTCGAAAACACCAAGAGGCAATTCAGACAAGGACCATGATGTGATGTGACATTTTTATCAGAAAATAAATGAAAAGATATACGCCTATGGAGCGATTTAAACTTGGTGCCCTACATACCGAATAGTCGATGAGTAATCACTAAACCTCAGTGACTAATCTTTTAATTCTCGATATACCACCTGTTCGGTTGGTGCCCAAATTGTGTTTCTGATGAAGCGCTTTGCAATGAAAATTTGCAAATGATAAGGACAGTGTTAAGTTATTGAACAAAACTTTTGGACAAGTATTTCTACCTGAAAAAAGTATTGACATATATCCGTTCAGAAAAAAAAAAAAAAAATCAGATATCTAAAACCAAATTAAAACATCATTGTTAAAACACTAACTTCTTCACTGCACACAGAATTTAAAAAGTGTATATTTTATGATACTATAACTTTATACTAGTTATTTTTTATAAATACTTTTAATGAATTGTATGAGGTATATAATACTATAATTATATAATTGTTTTTATTGCTTTATAATTTACAGAAATTGGTGAAGAATGTACAAATAAAAATGGAACAGTTGGAATTTGTCAATTCAAATTCAAATGTTCTAAAAATACTGACTTGGGAGCTATATGTAATTCTGCAGAAACTATTATTTGCTGTGCAAAAAACATTTTAAAATCTGATCAAGATACTAGTACAAGTAATAGTCAAAAAGATGATCTCTCACTACAATCACGTTTTGGTTTCATTCCGGATTTCTTTGATGCACCTATATTGCCCCAAAATCCAATACCAAGTATTAATTATTTTAATCAACAGAAACAAAGAGTTCCCGGTTTTGAAGGTAATGTTTTTCATCAAAATTTAAATATTATGCAATTTGTTGAAAATAGACCTTATAAAAACTTTGAGCAAGATGTAGCTGTTACTAAAACAATTAAAAGAAAAATTACATCCACAAGACCAACAAACAAATATGGATTTCATACTAACCATAACTCAAATAATGAAAATACATTTGAGAATGATCAAACTACTAGACAGTTTCAAAATAATTATTATAATAACAATTATCCTAATCATGAGACACAAATGCTGAACCAAAATCAAAATCTCAATAGCAATAATTATCAAAGTTTTGTAACACAAAGACCAATTTATAATCGGCATGATAATATTAATCAACCATATCAATCAAATCAAAATACATATTTCAATAGAAATCCACATTATTATACTAGCACTCAAAAAGTACAAGATAACTATAATAATAATTTACAATTTCCTAACAGTCAAATCAATGTTAATAGTTATGAAGAAAACAAAAGACCTAATGAAAATAATAATTATCATCCAACTAGTAGCAGCATATTATTTCCCACTGATTCTATTGATGATAAATATTCTACAACCACCACAAACGGATATTATGGATATCAAAATAGGCCAAATGAAAATACAAAACGTATCAGTGAAATAAGTAAAATTAAAACAATGTTTGAAAAAGAAAAGAAAAATGATAAAAATTAAATATTAATTTTGATCGCAGAATGTGAAGAATATTCTAAGGCATTGACAACAACTATTTCTGCATTACCTTTATCGATTGATACAGCGCCAAAACCTGTGTCAATAGAAAAATGTGATACAAAAAGTGTTGGATTAATTGTTGGTGGAACAAAAGCTGAATTAGGAGAATTTCCACATATGGTACAATGTAATTTCACTTAATTTAAAATTGCATTATAATTTTTAATGATATAATTTGTAGGTGGCAGTGGGATTCCGTACAAATACTGGAAATCCATGGAATTGCGGTGGAACATTAATTAGTGAACGATTTGTGTTGACAGCTGCTCATTGTACACATAGCGCACAGTAAGTTAATTAATGTTCAAAATTAAAAATTGACAGTAAAATAATTAATCATACATTTTATGTTAATCATGTAATTATTTTAAGTATAAAATATATAAGTCCTTCAATTTATCTTTCTTTAGTTTTCTGAAGAAACTATTCAATTTTCTTTATTTCTAAAAGAAAAATATATATTTATTATGAAAAATGTCTGATAGAGGTAATCCAGAACGAGTTAGATTGGGAGATTTGAATTTACAGAAGAACAATGATGGAGCTAATCCAGTAGAATTTTTGGTTGATGCAATTTTTGTACACCCTGATTATGTTTCAACATCAAAGTATAATGACATAGCGTTATTACGTTTGAATAAGATAGTTAAGTTCAATAATCATATTCGACCAGCTTGTCTTTACAACAAGGATGATATTTATTCTCGTAAAGTTACTGCCACTGGATGGGGAAGCATTGAATATGGTAATTTGAAATAATTTTTTTTTTAATATGTAATTAATTTCTAAAATTTGGAAAATTAATTCATTTTACTTAGGTGATCGTTCAAGTGATGACTTATTAAAAGTAGTTTTAGACATCATAGATAATAAACATTGTAATAAATTATATGAAGCTGAAAGTAAAACAAACACCCTAAATAGAGGTATTATAAATTCGATGGTATGTGCTGGAGATTTAGCAGGAGGACATGACACTTGTTTGGTTAGTATAATTATATACTTATATATTTATACTTACAAAATATTATGAACCAATAATATTTAAATTAAATAAATTTATTATTATTTTAAATAAAATTATTACTTACTATTTAGGGAGATTCTGGTGGACCACTTGTTATAAGATCAGAGAAAAATGCATGTGTTTTCAATTTAATTGGAATAACATCATTTGGAAAATTTTGTGCAACTGAAAACTCACCAGGAGTATATACCAAAGTGTCAACATTTTTACCATGGATAGAACAAATTGTTTGGTCCTAAAATTAAATAACTTACGATTTATAATACATGATATACACGTTTATATATTATTAAAATAATTTAATTAAAATATGTGTATTTAAGCTGTTTATAAATAATTAATTATGTATACAGTAGCAAAAATATATTACAAATCAAGAGTAGAAGGTAAAAGCTAAAAGAAGTTACTTTAATATGAATTGTAATTGCTTATTTTTCTTAATTCAAAATTATGCTTAAATGAAACAGCATATAAATAAATATAAAAAATAACCTTAAAAAGTATGTGTAATTACATGATATGAATTAAATTCACTAGAACACTAGAAACATAAATATAATATTTTAATATACAATCATTTACAGAGTGAAATTTCTGTTTGCGAGTATTTATAGAAAAAAGGCATTTGTTTTATTTTCATAAAGAATCTTGTCTATGTTGTCAATGTTTTTACGTGGACAAAATATCAATATATATGTTACCCTGTAAATGCTCAATCACTAGGTAAATCTAGGTTTTACTAATTAATGTGAGGTTTACTGTTAATACTCAATAAAAGCTACAATTTTATTCGGGCCTTTACTAAATATATTGTATAGATCCTAGGATGTACAAACTGAGGTAGTAAAAGCTGATAATATATTGATTGGCTATAATTAGGGATGCATTATCACTCAGATATGGTTTTATTAGGTATGTTCTGATTAGATTTTACACGTTAGATGGACCCATTTGAGTGACTGTGTAATGCTTTATGCGTAATGTGTTTATATTGAATTGTGATTTGTAATATTTAATCTACCTGTTGATATAATTAATTCTTTTTTTGTTAATTTGATTCAAATATGTTTATTATGGAAAGGTCTTATGAAGTTTTCAATTCAATAATTAAAAATAAAAGGATTTCATTGTCTATTCATTGTAAGTTAAACCACTTCCGCATATACACGCTGAGCGGCCGAAACATTCAGACATATGTTCCATGATTGATCAGCGATATTCGGCTGTTAACATTGCTCATAGTAATAGCCAGCCGCATTCATGCATACACAAAATTTTTAAAATTCATAATACTTATTATACCATTATTATCAATATTATTAACCATTCATAGAGTGTCAAATCTAGTGGTAAACAACTCAAGACGTATACAACATTTGCAGTCGTAGCGATCCTCACTAATGCTCCGAGGTTGGCCATGCATGCAAGGCCACGACCAGTTTTTGTTGAGTGAGTGGTTTGATTTACAGTGAATAGACTATAGTAATACTTTTTACTTAAAACATAAAATTTACAGTGCATATTTATTTACAAGTTATTCTTCAAATTTCACCATCAAGCAGGGCAAGAATTTTGGAGATACAATAGAAAAAAAGTGTGTTCTTTTCACCTCAGATGAAATACTCTTGATGGGTGTATTGAATTTTAAAGAAACAATAAATCATTTCTTCAATAAAACGATTCTGAATGGAGCTTCAACTAATATGCAATAATAATTATCAGTTTTGAAGAATTGAACTTAAATGTTGAACTATAAATTATTTTTTTACATACAATATTTACAAAAAAGAAAATTGATTTTCATATATGCTCATACACCTCATGAATACTCCATAAATAATATTAAATTACAATAAAATATGAACATCATAATAAAATAAAATAAAGCGGTTCTAATTATTATAAATCAATTTTTATGTACTGTAACATAATTTTTAAAAATGTTTATTGTGGAACATCTTGTCAGTCACAGTTAAACAAAAAGAGCAAAATATTCGGATTACCAGCTTAGATTTGAACACGGAACCGTTGAATGGTAGGGCTAATGCTTCACCATTGTACCACACTAACATCATTGAACGTGGGGTTGAAATGGTAGGTCTTTAGTATAATAACCAAAAATATTGGATTTTCAAAATAGAATAAAATAAATAGAAAACTATTGATGCTCGTAGATTTTAATTCACAGATCATATTTAGCACTAAAAAATACAGAATATGGTGAAAAAACATTACCTATCAACCTCTCGGGTGTTAATTAGAAATATATAATAAAATAGGTAATTGGTCCGTATTTTCTTTAATTTCTTTTCAATCAAACCCTTGTAAAATGTTGAATTCTTCGTTCATAAGAAATTTTATTACACAAAAATATTCGCAATGAAATTCTCTAATTAGACACCAAGTTTCAAAAAAATTGGTCAAATCAGTTTTCTTGAAATGTACAATTTAGGTAAAACTAACAAATTTTGTTGAAATTCTAACTTCAAACGGTTAAAGAGAAAAAAGTTGACTTACGATTTTCAAGATTTTTCAGGTCAACTAGATATATATGTTAGTGAAATCATATTAAGTTTTCAAGTCTTAATTTCAAAAACCAAATATTTTATTACATAAAAACTAACATAAATGAAAAATTTCCAAAATGATGTACTTAACTTAAAATTGATCAAATCTTTTTGAAGTTTTTATGAAGTATTCTCATGACAATTATTAGTAGTTGGTGAAAGTTTCAAATGTCTAGCTGCATTATGTTATGTTAAAGTTATGTAAAAAAAAAAAAAAACAATTTCCAGTTTTATGAGAATTCCGGTGATTGCATATTTTTCTTTTTTTTATAAATTTTGTGACAGATTTTCCAAACTTTTGGAAAAAGTTTTGATAAATTTGAAAAATGACCTCTCTAAAGTACCATCTAGGAGTAATTTTAGATCAATAGAGTTATTGATTGAAACTTTTGGACAAGTATACTCATACAAAAAAATATTCATAGGAAAAGAAAGAAAAAAAATAAATATTATTGTAAAATCATAAGCTTCTTCACTTCGTTCAGAATCTAAAATGTAATAACTTAAAAAAAGCAAATACTACTAATCAAATGTATTACGTAAGAATATGATCTATAATATAGTATAGTGCATCTCGTATCTCGTGCAAATAAATAATAAACAATTAAATAGGTAATAATTATGTTTTTAAATATATTTTTTTTTTGTGTAAAGAATTTAAATATCTTTAAAAACTAGCAATAGTTTGTATTAATAAATAATAAAACAAATAAAATGTTTATATATTAATACTCAATAACCTATGATATATAGGTGAGTAAAAATAAAATAAATAAATAAATAATAAATAAAATCAATGTATAGTTATTATACTATATATTAATAACAAAATAAATGTATAAATAAAATAAATAAATAAAAATACATAGATGTGTTAAAAAGTGAATTCTATGTGTATTTGTTACTATGATCTAAAATATATTGATATATTATATTATTTTTAAAATCTGTTTGAACATTTAAGATATTAATGAAATTATTTTTCTTTATTTCATTGTATATATGCAACTCTTCCAATACTGAATTAATGTAAATGTTTTGGGTAGTTAATAACAATTAATTCAGTATTTGAAGAGTTGCATATATACAATGAAATAAAGAAAAATAATTTTATTAATATCTTAAATGTTCAAACAGATTTTAAAAACAATATAATGTACCAATATATTTTAGATCATAGTAACGAATACACATAGAATTCACTTTTTAACACATCTATGTACAACTCTGTTCATTTTTAAATAACCTCTCTCATTATATTCTCTATGTAAAACGACTATTTTATCAATTTCTACATCTCATTTAAATCTTTTTACTTTTCATTGACAATTTTTCTTAACCTGATAATGATTATTAAAATCGAAACCGGTTGCTAATGAAAAAATTTTAATACTCCAGGTTAAGTTTATTTTTATTTATTTATTTTATTTATACATTTATTTTGTTATTAATATATAGTATAATAACTATACATTGATTTTATTTATTATTTATTTATTTATTTTTTTTATTTTTACATACCTATACATCATAAGTTTATTATTTTTTTTGTATTAATAATTGCTTATAGTTAATTTATTTTTAATTTTTTATTAAATGTGTTATTTATTAATCAGCTTTTATTAAATCAATTTGTACATCCTATTAGTAAAAGCCCAAACAAAATTATGAATTTTAGCTTACACTAAGTACAGACAAGAAATCCTAGTATCAACAAGTAAAACCTAGGTTAACCTAGTGAATGACCTTTTATGGTAACAATATATTTATATATATATATATATATATGGGTATGTCCACCAAATAAGAACAACTGATCCAGTCACACCATCTCTGATTGTTTCGCAAATCCTACAACTTAAAGATACATTTTATCTTATAGATCATTAAACAAATTTGAAATTTTTTTCAGATTTCTTTGCCTTTATTTTTTGAATTATTATATGGGGAATTTTATGATTTTTAATTTTTTTGTTAATATTTTTCGTTTTTATGATAAAGAAAAAAAAAGTGCATAATATTTTGTAAAAAAAATCAGTTTTCCAAATAAAATAACAGTTTTTGATTTCCTCATATTAAAAGCTCTTATTTTCCATTAAAAATCCAATTTTTGGTCATTGCCCCAATTTTTAAATTTTTTAATTATTATTTATGAAAAGTTGAGAAAATTGTACTACTAATATCAAATATTCAAAGTGGAATCGCTGTAAACATCAGAGAATAAAACAAAGTCCAAAAATTAAATTTTTTATAATGTTTTTTTTTTCAATATTTACTCAGAGTCTAATAACTAAACATTCAAGATTAAACATTATACTCAAAGACCAAAATATAAATGGATGATAGTAATAAATAGGGCTCGGATGTTATTGCATTTGCAACTTTTTTTCTATTGCTTGGATTTGTTGCTAAGTAGGTTTTAAATTCGTTTCATACAAGTACGAATTAAAATCAAAAAGTTTTTAGTGCAATTTTTTGCA
>JAIPRM010000050.1:0-34620 GCA_025469315.1 Stegophylla sp. TES_Ste_2020
TGGGTAGTTTTTTCCAAAAAAAAAATTGAAGAATTGAGAAATTCAAAAAATGACCTCTTTAAAGTACAATCTAGAGGCGAATCCGGTTTCAAAAAGTTATTGATCAAAACTTTTGGACAAGTATTTCTATACGAAAAGTTGTACACAGAAAAATAAATAAATAAAAAAAATAAAAATAAACATCATTGTAAAAACACTAGCTTCTTCACTTCGTTCAGAATCTAAAATTGTATAAAGTTTTGATTGAAAAAAATTGGAAAAATTACTATAAATATGAAATGCTATAAATAATTATGAACGTGGATTACTTTACTTTGTTAGTAATTAGTAGTATTGGATTATTACTAGACATTTGAGAAAAATGGTGAATTTAATTCGACCACACACACACACACACATTCAATTATCAAGAACCAAATATTATTAAAAAAAAATTTGTTAGATATATAACCTAATCGACAATTATTATCATTATATATTAATTGAAGCTCTGCTCAGAATCGTTTTATTGAAGAAATGATTTATTATATATATTATATATATCCACCAAGAATATCCGGAAATTTCTTAAACTATTAAAAATATTCACGCAGGCCTTCCCTTAGCTATGTGCCTGGATTTAACCCTCTCTCCCCAAAGACCAAGAGTATCCCACCCGAGGAGCAAAGAACACCTGGAGGTCCTTTTTTGTTTGTTGTACCTAAAATGCATATAAAAATGAAATTGCATTGTTTTTAGACATGCGCGTGGTTGTAAAGTCCTCGATTTCATAAATTTTGTTACAAGACCAAAAAAAAAAGGTTTATCGCTCTTGTCATAGCTGTCAACTGAGGAAGGCAAAGGGGGGGGGGTGAAGTTGTCTCCAAAAAATTATCCGGGAGATGGTAGCGAGCGTACACTTTTGCCCTCATTAAAAAAAATAGCTAAAACCTGTTATTTCATTATTTTAAATAAATATTTCATTTCATCGTTTACATTAAAAAAGTGTATGATTATAAAATTCATATAGAACACAAATTGTCTTTGAAATTCCGAATTGAATTTGATGTTTATTAACGATAACTGTATTACGACAGTAATAATATTATTGCTTAGGTAAGGTCAGTGAAATAAATAATTATTTTCATGACATAACAAAATATAGTAATGACATCGTTATTGACGGAAGTAGTTGACGAGGAGTAGGGAGTTGCTGATGGCCCACTGGTCGAAGGATACGCCGCCGCAACCCACAACGAACGTCTGGACGAACGCTTGCGGTGGACAATTTTGACGGCACATGTCGCCGGTGACGAGGGCCACGTAGTCGCCGGAGGGCACTCGCTGAACGTCCATGGTGCGCACGGAAAACCGGCACTCGGCGAATCGCTGGTGCACCACGTTGACGCGGATCTCTCGGTGGCCCACGGCCGGCCGGGAGTTGCCGTAGCCGTGGCCGTTCGCGTTCGGGTCGACGTCCACGTGCACGTACTGTGCGGCCACCGAGTACTGTCGCCACGCGTCGTGCGGCGCGTCCTCCAGCGTCCGGTAGTACCGGTCCAAGAACTCGCGGATAGCGTGCGCGTGCGGTTCCAGCGCCAGATCGTACGGCTGCGACGGCGGCATTGTCATCGCGTAATCGGTCACGAACGTCTGCGACGGTAACGCAGCCGACTCCAAGCACTCGGCTGTCAAAACGCCGCAGTCGATACGCGGCGTCCAGCCGTCCGCGTTCGCGTCCGATACGCTGTTGCCGCCATCATCGTTTTGCATAGTATTGCGGGCAGTCCCAACACCGAGCCCGTCGCTACTGATGTCGTTACGACAGATGACACTACGACGACGGTGGTAAATGCGCGTTACGGTAAAAATCAAATAATAATATTATATTCTCTCGGCTGTCTTCACTCGGATAGCAGATGCTCTCGATAATCCGTTCGTCAGTGACTTGTTTACGATTGGGTTGTATAATGTTCGATTGTGTGTGTGTTTACATTAATAACAGTTCAAGCGTGACAACCGAATATAAATATAAATAAAGAAAAAAAAACACTTCTCGGTTTAAAAGTATAATTCAACAAACTTTCTCAAATTATGTCAAAATACACAGTCGCATCTGATTCAGACAGGTCTAACAGTCGTCCAAAGATGAAATTATAATACAACACAAATTCCCAATAATTACCAGCGTTTTTTCTGCCGAGAACTAAACCGTTTATGAAGAGACAAAACTTGTAAATTTATAAAACCATTAAAAAAAATAGATCAATTATTTTTTTATAACTGTTTAAAGGAAGCATTTTGACAGACTTTTGAATTAATTCATTGGTTTTACATGAAATTACCCACTTCAAAGCACATAAAAAATAATTGGTACGACGAAACTTGGTACATAGATAAAGAATTACATGACGATGACGACTAATCTGGTGGGAGAACACTTTTTACGGATGAGTTATTAAAAATTTTACGAGGTTTCGATTGCAAAAAAATCGAAAGAAAGAACTGAATTACTATAAATGTTAAATTCTATAAATAATTTACTATAAATAAAAATAAAAATGGATTATTTTGTTATAAATTAATGGCATTAGACTATTACCGAACATTTAAAAAAAAATTGTGCATTTTAGTCGACTGAATTATTAAAAAATAAAGTTAATTCTTGCTCAAAACCCAAATTCCCATAAAATGACTAAAATGCCAATTACACTAATTACAGAAAGGTTGACAATGTATTAATTTATAAAAAGTAAAGTATGGATAAAAAAGCTGGGCTTACTTCGCACCTCGGGTCAGATACTTTTGGCGGGTGCGTAGAATTTTAAAGAAATAATAAATCATTTCTTGAATAAGATGGTTCTAAACGAATAAAGATATAAAGAACAATAATAGAAGTCATTTTCAACACAACCATCAAGAAGTATCTGACCTGTAGAGCGAAGAATATCCGTGGTGCGAAGTACGGCTTTCTTATCTATACTTTACTTTACTTTATTTTTTTTTAATCTAATAAATAAAGAAAAGAAAAAATAATTATTGAAAAAAAAAGTGTTAGAAAAATGTCTATTTATGTTTAAATATTCATAAAGTATGGATCAAAAAATAATAGTTTCTAAGGTTTTTTGTTAAACTGTGCATAGTCCCCCCCCCCCCGAAAAATTGAAGAATTAATAAATTAAAAAACTAAAAAAGTGTGTACTTCGCTCGATAGGGTGTTCTTCGCACGTCGGGTGAGATTCTCTTGACGGGTGTATTGAATTTTAAAGAAATGATAAATCATTTCTTCAATAAAACGATTCTGAACAAAGGAAGTTAATAATAAAAAAAAAAAAATGCAAAATATTCGGACTGCCGAGTTAGAACGATATCATCGTTTCACTGCCGGGTTAGAACGGTATCATCGTTTCACTGCCCCCCCACTAACATCGTAAACATTCCATTGAAATAGTGGATATTTAGTATAATAACCGAAAATATTGAATTTTCCAAATAGAATAAAATAATTTAAAAACTATTAAAGCACGTCGATTTTATTTCACACCATCGCATTCAGCGTCGAAAAATGTATAATATGGCGAAAAAACATTATTTACCAATCATTTGGGTGTTAATTAGAAATATTATAAGAATTTGTCCGTACTTTCTCCGATTTTTTTTAATCAAACCGTTGTAAAATATTTAATTATTCGTCCGTAAGAAATTGTATTGCACCAAAATATTTGCAATGAAATTCTCTATCGAGACACCAAATTTCAAAACAATTGGTTGGGCCAATTTTCTTTTATGTACGTTAAAGTGCGTAATTTTAGGTAAAACTAACGAATTTCGTCGAACTTCTAACTTCAAACAGGTATAAAAAAAAAAAGTTGACTAACGATTTTGAGATTTTTTCAGGTTAATTAGACATATATGTCAGTAACATCGTAGTAAATTTTAAAGTCTTAATATCAAAAATTAAAAATTTTATTAGGTACATAAAAACTAAAAAAAAAAATGAGAAATTTCCGAAATTTTCAAAATGCTGTACTTAACTTAAATATTTTTGAAATTTTTATGAAATGTTTCGTGACCATTCTTAGTAGTTGGTGAAATTTTCAAGTGCCTAGCTGCATTATTTTAGAAGTTATTTTAAAAATTAATTTCCAATTTTACGAAAATTCTGGTAATTGCATATTTTGTCAATTTTTCAACAGATTTTCCCCGTATTTGGAAAAATTATTGAGAAATTGGCAAAATGACCTCTCTAAAGTAGCATCTGGGTATGATTCTGGTTCTATAGAAATACCGATCGAAACTTTTGGACTAGTATTTCTATACGAAAAAGTGTTTTCGGAAAGAGAATAAAAAATAAACATCATTGTAATATCATAAGCCTCTTCGCTTTACTCAGAATCTAAAATTGCAGTATAAATAGATCAATCAGGAGCGTTTATCACATACCATGGCTATTTTCATGTAGGGTAGAACAATATGTACCCGGTACCGTATATAATCGAGCACAATTATTTTTCATCTGGAAGTGGTTAGCTTGCTCAGTCCATTTGCGTTTCATGATAAAATTTAAAGGCTAGTCAGTTGTAAAAGTAAGGACTCAGTACTTGGTTAATATTTTATTGTTATTATATCTTATCTATGACTCTATAGTTGGTCTTTAATGTGGTTTAATTCTTTAGGACTAAGGCAATAGGTTTTAAGCTGTAGTTTTCAAATTTCTGCCGCGTATCTTGCAAGTTGCCTGTCTATTACTAGACGTTCTTGAAATTTTTCTTGATAAAACAATAAAAAAAATGCTGAAATTTTCAAGAGTCTTTAGCAGACGGAGTGCAGTATTTTTACAATGCAACCAGTTGCTCTGGGATACTAGTGCTAGAGGGAATACATTGCGGTATGTACCTACTAGACGCGTTTTCGTTCGTTCCAATAATCGATTTCGATTTCAGGTCTGTAAGTAGCGGTAGCCTATCACCACCACCAAAGACAGTGCTGAAGCCAGTGATGATTACCACCGGTATGGCAGTGGACGAGGATCAAACTCGCAAAGATTTTATGTCTGTGTTCCTGAGTGTTGTTGGGGATTTGATCAGGGTCATTCGCATATTAGATGTGCCAGACACTACCGCATGTTTCGTCGAGGTTGTTACGTTATTCCGTCAAATTAGGGGCAGATCCAAGGGGGATAATGAGATAAATACCTCTTGAGCTTATTATATTACAATATTATATAATTTATTATACCTAGGTACTATCCTATAATTGAATAAGACTAAATTAACATATAATAGTATTGGATACTTTTTAATTACCCCCTAAATAATTTCTTGATTCACTGCTGTATCAAAAATTGTTCGTGAAATCTGTTTTTAATGATATAATTGTCTTTCAGTCATTAATATACAATGTACCCAATGGCAAGAAGAATCGTGGATTAGCTTTGATACTCTCGTATAAAATGTTACATTCAGGGTCAAAACTCAATGATGAAAATATTAAATTGTCTTACAAATTGGCATGGTGCATTGAAATAGTAAGTTATTTTAATCTTTTATTATATAAACAAACGGTAAGTGTATAGTATATAAAAATATGATTAAAAAACATAAACATAATATCAGTTAACATAGATATCTATATAACATATCAATTAATTGGTGAAGTATTATAGTTGATACTTCAATTATTGAGTTTGAAATATTCTATATTACTTACTTATTCTTTTTTTTTTTTTTAAAAAACTGTTATATTATATCTATTTTTAAAAGCAGATTATTAATTTTTTTATATACTCTACACTTACACGATCATCAAATTTTGTTTTTTTTTTTTATATTATATATAAGTTAGGTACTTTATGCCTGTGCTCTTATAAACTCTACTTGATACAAGTTAAATAAAAAAATTGGTATTTAATTTTATTGATTTCTTTTTTTATATTATCTACAAGCATAAATATGAAAATTAAAATAATATTATTGGTTTTAAAAGACAGTTTGCCAATTAATTTAATGTACCTATTCATTTCAATATGCATGCACATCTCAATATATTTTACAGGGTAATTTTTTATTAAGCATAATCACCCCATTTTTAATACTATTGACACTTTTATTGATTAAGTTTGCAGTTTGTTCTTGTTCAATTTTATGCACTTAATAAAATAACATTTTTGCAAAGGATATAATTTGTATTATTTTAAAAGTGTTGGTACCTATTTAAATTTTACAACTGATAGTTTAAGATAAATACAACAGTGGCGAATTCTCCGGACATGCTAAGCATGCGCCGCATGCTTAAAAATAAAATATAAATAGGTAGTAATTATAAAAATTATTTTAGTATCAATAATATAATATTACGTATTTTGAAATAATGAAATAAATGAAACAGTCATAATGAAATTTGGTGAATATTTTTATTTATTTCTGTTGTACTTTTCTTTATTTAATATGATTTAGTCATAATTTTTACTGGCAGAACATGCGATTGTTGTGTGCGCAAGCTATACAATGTTTGTTATTGCTGTGAAATACTGCTTGTTCCAAGAAGCCGCTTTACTAGCAACAACAATACTTGGGTACCCAGGGCATGCTTATTCAGTTGTGCTTTGTCAATGATTTGTACGAGTCTACTTTGTACTTAGAACATTTTATTTATTTTTATTTTTTTGATATTTTTTAATTTTGGTAATTTTAATTTATTACTATTAGACATCAGTATTTTATTTTATATGGCTGAATGTGAAATAAGTAACATAATTTCTAAACTTTTTTGTGAAAAAAGTGAAATAATAAAAACAAGAATGCCTTGTCCGGTGATTTTGAATATTACGAGTATTCACAATTCACAAAGACAAAAAAAAAACAAAGTATAAATATGGATAGAATATAAATGTATTTTACTATAGTACCTATATAATAAATGAGCTATGCTTCGGAGTCAGCTATCACCACTGATATATACAGTAAAATGTTGCAAGGGGGAAATTGCTTGGGACTGTCCAATTTTTATGTATTATCAGAGTTTTCATCATAATGGCGTTCACAATAAAAATTCGCTCCTGAACAATTACAAAAACATGAAATAGCACTTTTTTATCGGGCGGCCACGAGTTGTTATTTTCAACACACTCACCAAGAGTATCTGAAAGAATACCCATGGTCTGAAGTATGACAATAGAGATAGTTAACATGGCAGTAACTTTCAACCTTAAATTATAATTTATATGTCTATGATTTAAGTTTTCAACTATCTAAAAAACTAGATAGAGTAGATGTAGTACTGTCATACTAACACCATTAAATCTTAAATTCTTTTGTGTACCTATTTCGTTTTAATAATTTTAATATAACCATATTTTTGTTTATTTTCAACCAAAGAACTATATTTTTTTCATTAAGTAAAAATAAAATAAAATCATGTACAACATTATAGGTAGTCAAGTGTGATAATTGATTAAAACCAAAATATTACTTAAATGTTATCTATGTATGAGTTAACAGTCAAGTATCATTACTTTAGGGAGATATTTTATATAATTTAAGTTCAAAATATTGCTGGAAAATATTTTATGTTACTCAAAATGTCAATTCGGTCACTATTATAATTATTTTTGTCACTATATTCACTTTTTTTAACAAAATAGTTATGAGGCCTGTTATTCAATAAATTGTTATAGAAGATAGGTATTTTGTTATAATATTAATGACATTGTTTGCTGTCTGATGGTTAAATTTGTATTTAATTAAAGTAGTATATTTATTTGAAATACATGTAAAATAATATTGATTTTTTTTTCTAGTTCCAAGCTTTTCTACTGGTGATGGATGACATAATGGATAATGCTATAACTAGAAGAGGACAACCTTGTTGGTATCGACATAATGATATGGGTCTAAAAGCAATAAATGATGCTATTCTTCTTGAACAAGCTGTTTATCAATTGATTAAAATGTACTTTGAGAAGAAGCCTTATTATAGCCATATTCTGGAGCTTTTTCATGATGTATGGGAAAAAGATTTATTTTGCATTGAAATATTGTTTAAATTACTCAATTATGGACCGTTTTTTGAATTTTCATGATTCTGGATGAAACTATTTGTAAATTGTATACTTATGACTGAAAAAAAATTAAACCAAATAACAAAATAATAAATAAATTTTTATGTAATTAAATTACAACCTAAAATGTAATCAATATTGTTAGTTCCTATCTTAACCTTAACTTGACTAAATATTTAGGTTACAATGAAATCTGCTATGGGTCAGAATCTCGACATGTTGACTGCAAACAGTTTTAAGTTGATGAAATTGGAAAAATATACCATGGATAATTATACTGCTATAGTAAAATATAAGACTGCATACTATTCATTTTTCCTTCCTGTGTGTCTTGCTATGCGTATGGTAAGAATGGTATCATTTTTTTATAATATTTATGTCAAATAAACAAAATAATGTTACAGGCAAATATAAATGATCCTGCAGTTTTTCGGCAAGCAAAGACCATACTGATTGAAATGGGGCATTTTTTCCAAGTTCAAGTATATACAAAACTAATTAATGAATGTTTTTAAATAATTCAAATAAACTTATCATATTAGGATGACTTTTTGGATTGTTATGGAGACCCAAATGTTACGGGTAAAATTGGTACAGATATTGAAGATGGAAAATGTTCATGGTTGGCTGTTGTTGCATTGCAAAAAGCCAATTCTCAGCAAAAGAAAATTATGGAGGTTAGTAGAAAACATACATGAATTATTATTTTAATTTTGAGTTATTAATATGTTTTCAATTAATGAAATTAGGAAAACTATGGTGTTGCTATTCCTACCAATGTTGCAATTATCAAAGATTTGTATGAACAATTGGAGATCCCAAATACTTTTCATCTTTATGAAAAATCAAGTTATAAATTACTATGTACTTATATTCAAGATGTGACTCAGGCTTCATTCCAAGATTTACTTTTTACATTACTAGAAAAAATTTATAAGAGAAAACTTTAATTTGTAAATCTTTATTTTAATATATTTATGGGCATTTTCTTATAAAATTTAATTATAAATTAGCTAATGTTAACTATTGCTATACTAGATCTGTTCAAAAAGTATTAGGACAAATGTTATTACGGCTAATCTTGATACTATATAGGTATTAAGTATGTATAAATATAGTCTCCACATATCACTGAATATTTTAAATAAAACCCAAAGTTGCTATCTAATCTCAGTTTAATATTAAACATGATTAAATTGAGTCAGTTTCTATCAATTGTCATTTTTGATATGTCCGGAATTAGTGAAAAATTAATTTTTTTTTTTGACACTATAAAAATGCAATAGAAACATATAAAATTATCAAAACTGTTTTTGGAGATAATACTTGATATTTTTCAAAAACTTTTGACATTTTTAAGCGTTTCAATGATTATCATAAGATGATGATCCACATTTTGGAAGACTATTGATACCCAGAAATAATGATGTTGTAGCAAAAGTTTGTGAAAAAGTAAATAATGACTAAAGATTTATATTTTCTGAGTCAGCACGTGAGGCAGGAATCTCAATTAGGTCTTAAACATAAAATTGTAACAAACAATTTACAAATGAGAAGGGTTGTTTCCAAATTTATTACGTAAATGCTGAAGTTTGAAAAAAAGAAAACTACGGTAGTTAAACAATTTTTCAATATCTTAAAAAATCATTCTGCGGATCCTAATTTTCTGAAAAAACATTATAATAAATGACTACATGATCATAATAAGCTTATGAGTACAATATTAAACCAAATTAAGGTTGGCTGCCAGTCAATTGACCTGCGGATAGACCATCTGTCAATATGTTTATTAACGCACGTCAAATAGAATTTTATTGGTCAGTTATTGGTAATGTTGAGACGATTCTAACTATCTTTTTTTTAATATTGAATGTATTATTTATCAAGAATATGTACCCCAAGGATAATCAGGTGTTCTATAAAGACATAATACATTTTTGAGAGATGATTTGCATAAAGACCAAGTAAAATGATGAAAGGGAATTTGATTTTTTCACCTTAACATTGAGCCAGGATATTCAATGCTGCAGATTCATGAAATTTTTGACTGATATAAAAATGCTTGTAGTCCTATATCTTCACTGTTCTCCTGATTTATGACCCTATGTAATTTTTTTTCTTTTTCCAAAATCAATATTTAAAGATCAACAATTTCAAGATGTTGAAGAAATTAAAGTGATTATGGTAACAGAACTTAAAACTTTGGAACAGTTTCAGAGGACTATTGAAAAATGGAAGATGGTTGATTTTATTGAATATTATCTTTTACAGAATCTAATACGAAGGAGATATCTTTTAATAATATGCAACATAACATATGTGTTCCTTAGAAAAAAAACATGGTACTTTTTGAACAGACTTCATACATAAAATAATTAAAGTATTTTTCTGTTAATTTGAAGTATTTTCTCATGTATAGTTAAGAATTTGATATTTTCTTTGTTTATGATTTAAATATTAAAGACTTTGTAGTTTATCATGCTGAGATATCTTATATTTTTATTAGACTTTTTAAATAAATATACTATATACTATATAATGTAATTTTTTCTACAACCATTTAAATTTAGTTTTTGACTGAATTCATTAGTTTTACCCTTAAATGACACAGTCTAACGTACATAAAAAAAAAAATTGGTTCAACAGAACTTTATGAAACTTAGTACCTAGGTAGAGAATTATGTTGCCAATATTTTGATGCAATAAAAATTTTTACAGACAAATAATTAAATATTTTAGAAGGGTTTGATTGAAAAAAATCGTAAAAAAATACAGACAAATATTATGGTATGTTTCTATTTTACGGACACCCTTAAAGGTAGGTAACGGTTTTTCGCCATCTTATATATTTTTCGACGCTGAGTACAGTAGTGTGAACTAAAATCCTTGCTTATCAATAATTTTTTAACTATTCGATTTTGAAAATTCAATTTTTTCTTGTATTAAATACCTACCATTTTTTTCCTGTAAACATTTTTCTGTATGGTAATACTTGTGTCTAAAAGTTTCAATTACTAACTTTTTGAATCACAATTTGTCTCTTGATGATACTTTTAAGAATCAATTTTTTGTAAATAATATAAGAAATGTTTTGGTGTAAGAAAATTTTTAAAATGTGAAAAAAAAATGTTTGGATATTTTTTTCTCAACAAAATTTTGTTTTCCTGTTTTCAATTAATATTGAGATACAAAACTTGCTTGAGAACAAAATAATTTTTAACAATATTAGTAAACTATCATTTTTTAGTAAAATTATCAAATTTAAACTAAAGCTCCACTCAGAATCGTTTAATTGAACAAATGATATATATATATTTTTTTTAATTTAACACGCCTTCCAAGTGCATTTCACCCAAGGTGCAAAGAATACCCATGGTGCAGTAGATGATGCAAGGAGGGGTTTTGGGGATTCAAACCACTCTCAAAAATTATTTGACAAGTTATTCTAAAAGTAAAATAAATGAACAAATAAAAAAGCCAGACATACTTTAAAACATGGGTATTCTTCGTTTCTTAAGTGAGGTGTTCTTTTTAGGTGTGTTGAATTTTACAGAAACGAATAATTTCTTCAATAAAACGATTCTAAGCGGAGCTTCAATTAATTATACAGTTAATAATATTCAGTTTGTTCAATAATTGTTATTTAATAACAGAATAATCCCTGTAAATTTCATTATTTATGTACAATGTACATGATCAATTTTGTATAATACTTTACAAAGTTAAAAGGAAAATAAATCTACGATTATTTATAATAATCATCAGTAGAGTTGTAATTCTATTTTTTACCACTTGTAAAACATTGTTCATTAAGTCAACACTCATTTTTCACAAATGCTTTATGCATCAGAACAATTTTTAATTTAATATTTAAAAGTTCAGTTTCAAGTTTCAGTGTACAAACACACAAAAATAAAATTATATTGTTATTTTGGTGTCTGGTATAATTTCGACTACTAGGCGATAGGTACTAGTATTTATTATTACTTATAACGTTACTTATTTTATTAATTTAATCATTTACGCGAATAATGAATTGGATATAGATCTTTTTGTTTTTAATTAACAACTATTAAACATATTGAGTATTTGAATGTAATAATAACAATGATTATTGAATATTACCTGAAGCCCCTCTCAGAATTGTTTTATTGAAGTAATGATTTATCTTTTCGTTAAAATTCAATACACCTAACAAAATTATCCCACTTGAGATGTGAAGTATGCCCAACTTTTTTTCCTAGGTTAACCTAAACTTCATCCTATGAACTTAGTAATAATTCTATCATCCCCTTTCCAGTAGAATCCAAACTACATTTCACTGAAAATATTAATATTTTATTTATTTTTCCATTAAAAACACAATATTCTTGATCTAAGATCATGTCTATGGATATGGCACTGAAGACAAACGTAATAAAGTGGTCTTCTATAAATAAAAATAGAAATTATAACAAAACATCGTTATTGTAAAATCAGAAACATGGCCAGAGATCTGGACACCCTCCAAATATCATTGAAAATATTTTCTTTGTATTTGTATACTTAATAATTATTAATATTGATATAGATATATATTATATATATCTTACTGAACAAATTATCAAATGATAGAGTTAGTGCGCATATAAATATATATATATATAAAAACTCAAGTAAAAATCAAACCACATAATAACCAAGTAGATTAGAAATTACATCTAGGCGTTACTTTAGAGTGGTAATTGTTAAAAATCTCAATACTTTTTCCAAAAAAGAGAAGAACCTGTCAAAAAATTAATTAAAATCAGCAAAATATCCTTGTTTTGATTTTTATAAAAACAATTTTATTAATTTTTCTATAACTCCGAAACAAATAGGACAAGAAACTTGAAATTTTCATCCATTATCAACAACATTATAATATAGACAGGAAAAAAATTTTCAAAAAAATCTGACCATTTTTGGGATAAATATAATATTTTTGAATTATTTACCTTGTATTTTATTTAATAAAATTTTAAATTCTTGTCATTATAATTTAAAAATTTAACACAACTTCATTCACACATATGTCTAATTCACTTAAAAAATGTCGGAAATCATAAGTCAATTTTTTTCTATAATTGTTTAAAGTTGGAATAATGATTTATTTTTCAATATTTCAAAAATTTTAAAATTTAAATAATGCTAATGTATATTTTTACCAGATAATAATTCCTTACGTATTTTTCTACACCTGATATAATTTTGGTGAAAGCTGGTCTTCTGAATAATTTTTAACAAATGCTTAAATTTTAGAATTATGGCACAAATAATGTCAGTTTATCTAAATAATGGCATTTATGTTCCTTTAATTTAATTATAATATATACTAGTTTATATTTTTATTAAAATCAGACACTGATAAATTCTTTTATTATTTGTCCCAAAAGTAATATTGCCTAAATCTTGAAAATGTAAAAAATATTTAACCAGAGATAAAATTCAATTCTTCAATCTTTTTTTGGAAAAAACTACCCAAAATTTGATAAAAACGACTAGGAAATCATTATTTTTTGATCCTAACTATTTGAAAATTTAAACATAGATGGAAAAAAATATAAGAAAGATTTTGGAGCAAGAAAATTTTGGAAATGTGAAAAAAAAATGTTGGACATATTTTTTTTCATTTATTTTTCATATTATTAACTTTCTTCGTTCAGAATCGTTTTATTGAAGAAATGATTCATCGTTTCTTTAAAATTCAATACACCCGTCAAGAGAATCCCACCCGTCGTGCGAAGAACACCCATCGAGCAAAGTATGTCGGGCTTTTTTTTTTAATTTTATTTATTTTTTTATTCGTATGTATGTAATCACGAGTTCGGGTAGATTTGCTAGTTCAAAAGTTTCAATCAGTAACTCAATCGATCAGAATTGTTATCTAGTTGGTACTTTAGGGAAGTCATTTTCAAAATTCTTAATACTTCTTTGAAGCGCAAACCTGGACTACCCAAAAATTAACAGAAATCTGAAAAAACGTCTATAACAGAATTTTCATAAATTCGATTTTATTTTTTTAATATAACTTCCAAAATAATGGAACTAGAAACTAGAAAAAGTAAGTTTGAACTTACACCAATTACTAATAATAGTCATGATATTAGATTTATATAGAAATAGTCATGGGCAAACCGCCTAAGACATATTAAATTTAAATAAAAACTCAAGATTAAATAGAGAAAGTGAATTAAAAATTATTTTAAATAATGTTAAGATATGCATCGTATTAAGATTTATTACAATGTCTTAAATATTTAAATTTATATTTCTTTTACAGCTAATAAGTAAATTCGCCGGAAGATTATTATAGAATTTTTTTATTCATTCAATTTATAGATCATTTTTCATATTAAATAAATATGCGATTTTTATCACACAGATATATACATGAAAATCTGAACATTATTTTACTTTTATTCAGTAATATGCTTAAACGAATAAAAAATTACTCAGCTAGTTGAAATGTGTTAAGGTGATTTAGATTGTAGAGAGTTATAGCAGTTGTGGATGAAACTAAAATAAGACCAAAAAATATTTTCAGAAACTTAAGATTTTCTAAAAAATTCTATAAACGCGCTTCAACAATCTAATGCAACAATTTTTAAACTTCTGCAGAATTTGGCAACAATTTTAGTAATAACTCTTACTAATGAACGAACTTTTACGACATTAAAAAGACTGAAAACATATTTTCAAAGTAACCAAACATAAATATGTTTAGTTATGTTCTTCAGTTAGTTAAGGAATTTAATTGAGGTTTAATGTAAATGCTACTGCGGTAAAAAAAATGACAGATTAAATTATTATCTCGTATTAAATTTACTTTTAAAATAAAATCTGATTATTAAATTGAATTCGCATTGAAACTCACATACATCATATTATACAATATGCTTCTTTTTAAACATCCCAATTAACTATAAATCACAATTAACTTGAATAAATGTACATTTAATCATAACCAGTTATGATGAATAACCCAAAACACCTAAATTTTCATTTATACTAATAATAATAATAACATTTTATTGCAACAATAGAATATATTATATACAATATTAACAAAAAATATGATTTAAAAATTGTAGTACTCCCTATAAGGTTACTGCAAATTTAACACTCGTAACTTGAATAATTGACTCGGGTCCAAAGCACTGACTGGTATATAGCATTATTGTGTTTACCTGAATCCCTCCCCTCCTGGTTTTACCACTGAGCAAGTTTATTAATAAAACATATAAACCCCTCCTATGAGAAAATTCTGGCTACGCCACTGGTATTGAATACATGATTTTGCTGCCTATGTTCAGAGAACTTGATTTCGATTTTGGAATACATAATTAACGCGGATTTATCACTTGGTTTTGAAGAATGTTTAATCGTACACGTCATAATTTACAACGAACGAAAAATAAATCATGTCAACACGGCTGTAAATATTTAAATTACGCCACAGCGACTCTGTGATTTAGTATGACATTATTTATTAATCATTAATTAACCGATTAATGATATCAATGGACTTTTTTATCGCACGACCAAGTAAATGGTCATTTTCAAGTTTATTGTTTATCGTTCAGGTTTGACCTCGTGTTTAACTTTGGTTGATAGGTATCACTGAAACGTTTTTCGTAAAACGTGATAACTGATAAGAGCCTTTCAAGTTTCAACACTATAATCGCGATTTTTTTTTTCCTTGTCATTACAAAACTTCGGCATTGTAGGGTAAAATACTGTTTAGTATTTATGTAAAGTTCGAATATTTGTCGGTTATTTTTATTTCGTGTTGTTCCTAGATTTTATTTTTATGGACGGTTACCGATTATTTTCTTTTTTGTGTTTTTACGAAAAATTGAACAAATTATTATGTATTTCAAACACATTCCTGTGCATTATGGACTTATGTATTTATTCATTTATACATATTTCAGTGTTTTAAAGTGAGTTAAATTCGTTTCAGAAATTGCAATATCAATTGACTTTACTTACCAAGTACCCATTTTAAAATTAAATTAATAACGAAATCAATGCATAGAGTAGTCTCAATTTTTATCACTGTCAGTGTGTAATGTATTAGTGGGAGATCTAAAAATTATTCAGTGGGGGAGGATAATTAAAATATGTCCAATATTAAATTTAGTCATATTCAATTGGGTAGTACCCATAACATATATATATATATATACAGTAATAAAATAGGTTCAAGGGAGAAATGTAGGTATATAGTACAAAATAAAAGCAGACTAATTAAAAAAAGAAAAAGATTTATTGTTTTATCTCGTGTAGTATTGAGCACAAATATTTCATGAAATGTATTCAAAGTATTGCTTGTATATTATTAACTTATTCTAAATCAGGATTCAGAAATACTATGTGACATTTACTTATTTTATGTCAAAGAAGTGATGGTTTTTCTATAAACTTTAATGAAACTGACATTTTCTGTTTTAACTTTTTAATTATTTTTTAAGTTAAAAAAACTACCTACCAGACAATTTATCAGCATTAATCTGTTTTTTTTTTTTTATTTTAAGGTAGATACCTGCCTACATAATTAAATTATTTATTTTGTTTACATAGTTACTTGCTTGTTTTAAAATCTCTATAAAGATAGCAAATAATGTTTTAAACTTTTGATACAATTAATTCTAATATAACACTATTATTTATGTTACAAAGAAAATATAACCAAGGTAGGCAAATGTAGCTAATATGCTTCAGTTTTAGGAAGTAAAATAGGGAATGTAAATTGAATTACTATAACAAAATGACTTTACACAATTAAAATTAGATTGGTACATAATTTAAATAGGTATATTTAATTCATAAGTAATATGTTACTCTGCTCATAACTTGTGTTAAAAAAGCTTTTTTTATGTGTATTACCTATAATATAATAATATAAAATGAATATCTTTGAAGATAATAAAAAAAATTATTGTTAAGTAGAGAGATACCTAATTTTAATAACTGTCATTCAAAATTGAAATTTAGCTGAAATACTTTTTTTTTTAGCTCAATTTAAAATAATAAATAATCTTTATGGAATAATATTTTAGAACTTATCCAATAATACTAGGCATATAAATTCTTATGATGTTTTTCAAATATTCTTTTATCTATTAATACTGTAACTAGATGAAATATAGGTTACAAACAGCACAATTCATTATTAGAATAATAAAAAATACTGCATTTTAAAAGCAACATATTACTTTATTGGTAATTATGTAAAGTAATTTCAGGCATTTAAACATAAGTAACATGTAATAATCTTATATTTTGGGAATGTAAGAAGTAAATAATTGTTATTTTCCCAAGGCTGATTTTCTCTTAAATATCGATATACTAAACTTTAAAATATGTGTCTGTTACTGAGGTGCTTATAATATTGTGATTATTTATTATTTTAAAAGGTTTTGTTTATAATTAAAATACCTTATTGAAATACATAGGTATACCTAAAGTTTTTTTATCAATACATAAACTTTGTAGTGCTTATTATGTTTTAAAATATTCTATTGGTGTTAATTCTTTATAATTCCTTTATTTGAAAGTATTATTTGTATATAATAAATAATCAATATTAATTATAAATACATAAAAAATGCAAAATTATTATTTGAGTTTTTGTAGGTTTTTGTTTTGTTTGGTTTATTGATTTAATTGAATTATTTAAATAAATAATTAAAATGTGATAAACAAAATTTAACCAAATCTTATTTAATTTATTTTCAGCGATGTTTAATAATTTAATTATTTTTAGATTAACTGTAATTTGTGAAAATGTTAACGTCATAGAAAATGAATATAATTCAATGGATTTTGATAATGCATCATCTATCTTTATGCACAAAGTAAGAATTCATATTTTTATTAAATAATTTCTAAGCATTATTCTGTAATTTTTTAATTGAAGTTCAAATTTGTGACCTTTTTTTTAAAGACTGACAAAAGTACTCCACAGAAAACGTACAATTATAAACACAGATGGAAAAGTGTTCTGAATGTTATTGATACATGCAACAAAGATGTAATTTTTCCTGAAATACAATCTAATCATGATACTAATAAAAGGTAATTAAAATATAAAATAAGTTAATTAGCTTGGATATTTTAAATTTACAACCTATATATTATAATATATATATACTTAAATATGTTATAAAATATATATTTTTAGACTCTTAACAGAAATAGAAGAAAATATAAGTTCAACAAATTTGAATTCCAGTACAGAATTCATTGTCAATGATAATTTGTCGGAAGAATATATTACTATTAACCCTACTTTGACTGATGAAAATGAGCTTAAAGAAAACAAAGTTCAATCTATAGATTTAACCTCGACTGTTCGTAATGTTACTATGAATGAAGATATGCCATCTTTTAGAGAGTGGACTAAAAAACAGTTAGAGGAAGCTGAAAAACAACCAGGTTTGTAATAAATATACACAATTCAATATTTTTTATTCTTGATTACAATTTAATAATACTTTTATGTTAGCTATTAATGAAACTAAGTATAAACATGATAAGAAAGTTTTGAAAAAAAATTATGCTTCACCTGAATGTGGGGCTAAAGTAGTGTCAACTAATCCTGAAGCAAAATATCCACATTTATTGTTAACAAAACCAACTGATGAATACTTGTTAAATTTATGTAAAAGTACTACCTGGTTTGTTGTGGAATTATGTGAAGCTATACAAATAAAAAAAGTATGTTACAAAAATACTAGTAGATAAATGTGTAATAAAATTATTTTATTTTTAAGATTGAATTAGGGAATTTTGAATTATTTTCATCTACACCAAAAGAGTTTTCAGTGTATGTTGCATCTCGACTGAATGCGCGTGTGTGGACGCCAATTGCTAATTTAGTGGCTGAAGATGTAAGGGTACTACAAGGATTTGTTTTAAACACAACAGATGAGAATGAATTCTACAAATATATCAAAGTTGAGATCCATTCACATTATGGAAAAGAACATTATTGTCCAATATCGGTATTTAACGCGTATGGATTGTCAGAAATAGAGGTATAATTAATATAAATAAATGTTTTTATTGTAATAATAAAAATTATACTTTTATTTTAGGTATTGGAAAGAGCAGATGAAAATGGATTGGAAACTAACAATTCAGAAAATGAAGATGCCTATGAATTTGAAGTTTTGGATGAGAATATTCAAAATAATCAAACCGAAACAACGGATAGTACAAATACTTTGCTTAACAGTGCTCGTGTTGCAGTTATGTCAATTGTTAAAATTGCTGCTGATGTGTTGGACATGAGGCAAAAAAATACTAATAACTATTCAAATTATACAGTCGATACTGCTGATAATCGTACATTAAAAGTCTTGTTATCTAAATGTATCACTCCAGGATATATAATGGTCTGTCATGGTTGTGATGATATATTTTATAAAAAGTAATTTTGAAATATCTTATGTTTTTGTTATTACTAGTATTTATTATGTTCTAATATATATATATATATTTTTTTTTGGTAGAATGTTTGACACTATAAGCTGTGAAGCAGATCAATTAACTGAGATGTATCAAAATAGGTTCATTCATAATACAATAATGAACAGTGATGCATGTGCAGAGTACGGATTAGATTTTTTATCACTAAAAAAAAACTCACGTCGGAAAATATTGATAAGTGACCGAAGAAAGAAGTTTATTCTTTCAATTTTTCCACGTGTAAAAATAGCAGCTTTGTGTAATACTTTGGCTATTGTACATAAAAAAATTGTTTTGAATAAAGCGAAACGTGTATATATTAGTGATGATTTGATAATAAATTTGCAAACTGCGGTCCCAGATGTTAATGGACAAATTTCTAATAATAATAGTACAAATCTGCAGGAGTCAAATGATACTTTGAATTCTACCATGCCTGTTGATAATAAATCACCATTGAATATTTCTAATTATATAGAGCCTATTATATCTAAAATATTACCAACCAAAACATTTTTAAGTACTGAAGAAGAAACTGATTCTTCAAAGAACAATGTAGTTAAAGAATCATCAACAGTGTTAAATGAAAATGCTACACAACCATCCTCATTGTTTATTGAGCTGAATTCAACTAATGAAATTCCTGTACCAACTTCTACCCAATGTTGGTTATTAATTAATGTTCATGGTTTTTAAATTTATCTAATTGTCTTATAATTTTAGTTGTAGCTAGTACTCTTGTAGAAAAACCTTTGGACTCTGGAGTTCAGAATACTTTTGAAACAGATGTTACAAATGACGAAAAAATAGTTGAACAAGCTACAGATTCATTTGACAGCTTTTTTAAGGATTTTGAAGTTGAAGAAAACGAAAATGATAAATGTCGTTCTACAACAACTGAAACAGTTCATCACACTGTACAGCCTTCAGTCCAATCGCCAAATACCAAGCAGTCTTTATTCATTCGCCTAGCAAATCGTATTAAAGTAATATTTAATATGATAATTTATAATATCTTTAAATTTATTTATTTGTTGTTTATATAGGATTTAGAACGCAATATGTCTCTTAGCGGTGAATACTTGCAAGAGCTAAGCACACGTTATAAAAAACAAGTTGATGATATGCAACGAACAATTTTGGAGTTAGCTGAAGAAAATAGACTAAACAGAGAACAAGATTTAAAAATTCTCGGAGAGATGAAAATTCTTACTGAACAAGTGGCATCACTTCAAAATTCTCTTCATTGCTTAAAAACTGAAACTGAAAATTTAAACTTGGTAATTAATTTTATTTTTTAGATTATCTTATATTAATTACTTTTTAGATTTTAAAGTTATTTGACTAAATAAACTACTAAATGGCATTTAAAAATACTGAAATATTTGCATTATAAAAAGTACCAAAAGATAAACTAAATATGCAAAATAAAACTGCAATACAGTAATAATTGAGTATAATTATAAATTATAACATCATTTTACATGACTTATTATCTTTTTGTACTTCCTAAATACTGTGCTCTTTCATGTTATAACTTCAAATGTTATAATACAAAAATACACATTAGAAAATAATTTTTCGGTTGTTTGAGTATTTTGAGAAAATGTTTTATCATTTTATCTATCTAATATATTATCTAAATTATCTCAAAATTCTGGCCCTTTTAAGTGTTAGGTTTCTAATAATTTTAAATTTATTCAATAATAGTCTATAGCACCCATTGCAAAATTATTATCCAAATTCAATTAAACAATAATTGCCTATGTTAGTTTTAAAAATTGTTATCTCTAACGGAACAAATAGAGCCAAGGCCTGCATAAGACAAAATTTGAGGGTAGGCAAGTTTTGTAAATCGCTGCCACTTGTATTCGTTTTATTTTCATTTGTATGTACTAGTACTAATTATTTTTTTTTAGTTGACATACATCATAAAATATATATATAGCATTACAATATTAAATATTCTAAAGTCTCACAAAATTTTGACCCATAAATCCAGTGATTTTTTTACAAAACTGAAGTAAACATCAATATGATTATTAAATATTAGGTACACTTTGCACAATTTACAAAAATAGAACCTTATTTTCAAATAATTTGGCCATGTTTAGGATGAATACAATCGGTGTAGCGTTATTTTCAAATTAGTAATTACAGATGATGAAAAATTATTATTCTAAACAACATTTACCTTCAACCTTATGTGGCTTTCCTGTTCTTAGTTAATATTGGTATATAAAATTATCATTCTTAAAAAAAAAAAAAAATTTGTAACAATAATAAACTTTATAGTTTTTAAGTAAATTTGTCTTAAAGAAACTGAATCTCAGAATTGTTTTTTTGAAGAAAGTTTTTATTGTTTCTGTAAATTTTAACTCACCCACCAAGTCCCACTCAAGGAGTGAAGAATACTCATGAATCTTTCGATTATAATTCAATCTTTGGATTGTTTTTTGACTACATTTGATAAAACTATTAAGAATTTTAAAAAATGACTAATATAAAGCACCTTGTGAACAAAATTCTTTATCAGAAACACGTATCTCAAGTATTGATCTGAGGAACACTTGTTTATGTAAAAAAAGTATTTAAAAAAAAAAAAAATTGTAATTTCATTGTTTCGCACTCAGAATTTAAAAACAAAAATAAATATTTTAGTAAATATCTTGTATTTATAACGCCAACTAAATCTGATTGCTGCCTTAGGTAAGTGACTACTTACCGTACCTCATGTGCCACCCTTGAATAGAGTTCTCCTAAAATTATATAAATTAGTTCCTGAACCAGATCCAATATTTCTAAAAAATTGTGTATTTATATTAACACCTATTTCATTGTATTTAGTTTAACAAATCATTATAATCGAGCATTTTCTCTGTCATTTGTAAGTATTCATTGTCATCATATCTTCTATACTTAAAAAAGGAAATATAATGAGATTATTAACTACTAACTTATATCTTTTATACTCTAAAATATTGATTTTGCTAAAAATATTTTTTAAACTCCTAAATAATAATTTAATGATAGATTTGTCCACAATTTTTTTAGTGTACAACATAGATTTAGTAAGGTCCTCTCTTTAATAACAATCATAACTATAATTTAACCATAAATAATATACTAATTTAATAATAAAACTCAAACCGATATCATATACATTGGTTTTAAAAAGTATTAGTCAAAGTTCACCAAAATTTACTGTTACAAAAACTTTTAGATTCTGAACGAAGTGAGGAATCTTATGATTTTACAATGATGTTTATTTCTTTTTTTTTCTCTTTCTGTGAACACTTTTTCGTATAGAAATACTTATCCAAAAATTTTGATCAGTATCTCTATAGAACCGCAATCATACCTAGATGGTACTTTAGAGAGGTCATTTTTCCATTTCCTCAATACTTTTCTTGAAAACACGAAAAAACTGAAAAAAAACGGCAAAATACGCAATTACCAAAATTTCCGTAAAATTGAAAATTACTTTTTGATATAACTTCTAAAATAATGCAGCTAGGGACTTGAAATTTTCACCAATTACTAAAAATAATTACGAGAACATTTCATAAAAATTTCAAAAAGAATTTTGAGTTAAGTATGGCATTTTGAAAATTTCGGAAATATCTCATTTTTTGTTAGTTTCTATGCATTAAAATTTTTGACTTTTGATATTAAGACTTGAAAATTTAATATGAACTCACTGACATATATTTTTACTTGATCTGAAAAATCTCAAAAATCGTTATTCAACTTTTTTTTTATAACCGTTTGAAGTTAGAATTTCGACTGAGTTAAATATAAATATATTAATATATTAACATATAAGAAAATTTGGTTTGACCGATTGTTTTGAAATTTGGTGTGTAGATACAGAATTTCATTGCGAATATTTTGGTGCAATAAAATTTCTTACGGACAAAGAATTAAACATTTTACAAGGGTAAGACTGAAAAAAAGTCGAAGAAAGTACGGACACTATTTGTTATTCGCTTATCTTATCCTACATATTTTTCGACGCTAAATTTAATGCGATACAAGTAGGTAATTACGGTGTGGCCTTTGGACTGCTGCCCAAATACATTTCTCAATGTTACAACGCCTTATCAGTTGTCTCATATTACACGGACTGTCATGTATATGTATACACTATTATATGGGGTAAGGTGCACTTTTCCGAAAATGGCGACCCTCGTAATCACATCGAATTTTTGCTACAATGTTGCCAATACACAATTTTCCAAAATAGTGTGGTAAATAATTTATTCTTGTTCATAGTCTAACACTGTTTGGTTTTATGATAAAAATTATATAATTATGATAATTAACGAGCGCTTCCCCACAGTAAGGCATTTGGAAGGATTATCATGAAATAACCTTATCATATAGTTTATCTGTGATATGGACAATCCTGATGAGGACAGGTAGTTAAAGTAACATGTTTTCATGGCATAGGTCAGTTCATCGGGTGTTTGGTCGACTCGCTACGCTGTCGACGCCTCCGCTTCGCTCCGCAAATCAAAAATATCTCTCAGCTTGTTGAGCAACATGGGGACATTTCGGCTTGATAATCGCCCTCTAGGTGATTATAACCCCCGTAATAATTTGGGAGGTAATAATCGCCTGTAGCACCGGCTCCGGTCGTCCGTGCAGCATTAAAGCAGTGTGACGCGCGTGCGTATAAGTCAAATGTCAATAATGCGGCAAAATATTATTACCATAACCTAAAACATTGACTATAATTTTTATAATTTTAAACAAAATTTATAATTTTTATCATTTATATTGCAATGAACATTTTGATGGCAGCAGTTGGCAGTAATTTTTAGACTGTAGGTTCTTATCATTTTCTAGATTCTTATCATTTTCGGAAAAGTGCTATGTCCCCGTCCGTGTAATATGTGACATCTGATACGGCATTGTGGTTCTTAGAAATGTATTTGGGCGGTAGTCCAAAGGCCACACCGTAATTACCGACTTGTATCGTATTAAATTTAGCGTCGAAAAATACGTACGATAAGATAAACAAATAACAAATACCTACCGTACTTTCGAGTTTTTTTCAGTCTTACCCTTGTACAATGTTTAATTCTTTGTCCGTAAGAAATTTTATTGCACCAAAATATTTGCAATAAAATTTTCTATCTAGACACCAAATTTCAAAACAATCGGTCGAACCAATTTTCTTATATGTACGTTAAAGTGCGTGATTTTAGGTATAACTAACGAATTCAGTTGAAATTCTAAATTCAAACAGTTATATAAAAAAAAAAATTGACTAACGATTTTTGAGATTTTTTCAGGTCAAGTAGACATATATGTCAGTGACATAATATTACATTTTCAAGTCTTAATATCAAAAATCAAAAATTTTACTACATAAAAACTATCAAAAAATGAGATATTTCCGAAATTTTCAAAATGCTGTACTTAACTCAAAATTGATCAAATCTTTTTTAAATTTGTATAATATATTCTCGTGACCATTTTTAGTTATTGGTGAAAGTTTTAAGTTTCTATCTGCATTATTCTAGAAGTTATGGTTAAAATAAATTTTAAATTTTACGAAAATTCCGGTAACTGAAAATTTTGCCGTTTTTCGTCCATTTTTTTACAGTTTTTCTGCGGTTTTTAAAAAATATTGAGAAATTTAAAAAATGACCTCTCTAAAGTACCAACTAGATCCGATTTTGGATCTCTAAAGTTACTGATCGAAACTTTTGGGCCAGTGGTTCTATACGAAAAAGTGTTTACAGAGAAGAAAAAAAAAATAAAAAATAAAC
Source organism: Stegophylla sp. TES_Ste_2020 (assembly GCA_025469315.1). NCBI lineage: Eukaryota > Metazoa > Arthropoda > Insecta > Hemiptera > Aphididae > Stegophylla > Stegophylla sp. TES_Ste_2020. The sequence goes on from JAIPRM010000050.1 coordinate 25,315, forward strand.
ATCATTGTAAAAACATAAGCTTCTTCACTTCGTTCAGAATCTAAAATCCGGAAATACTTTTCACCATGGGTATTCTTCACTCCTCGCGTAGAACTTGGTGGATCAGTTAAATTTTAAAGAAACGGTAAATAATTTTTTCAATAAAACGATTTTGAGAGGAGTTTCAGTTTCTATAAGATAATTATTTTACTTAAAAATATAAAGTTTATCATTATAAAAAAAAAATATTTTTTACTCAATTTTATAATTCACAATCAACTAAGAATAGAAACAATTTATGAGAAAAAAGTATTGATTGAAAAAATCTACAAATATATGTATAACGTTCGATAAATTTCCCTAGACAATTTTGAGCAAAAACAACAAAAATAAAGTGGCAGCGATAGAAATGACATTGCTCGTGACTTGGCGCGTTTACCTCACGTGATCCGTGAACCCATTCAATTTTATTAGTAATTATAACAGTGGGGAAAAGATCATAAAGGTGTTTCCCCATTGCGTGCTTGAATGAAAGCGATTTAAATTAAGAACATAGCGTTCAATTTTAGATCACTTCCCCCTACCATTTTCCATGTGGTCGAGAGGAAAACAAATCCCGACAATGAAACCTTGTGTTCATTTTCGCACGTTTCCCGGCTCCAATAGTGTGTAGAGAGTGATCGCGGAAAATCCTTATCGATAACATGCTGCCGACGTTCGCTGTAAGTACAACCAACATACATTCTTACTACTCGTACGTTTACTTAAACCGTTTTCGTTTTATGACACTTTATTCCAGTGTTTTTAATGTTAATTTCATTTATTGACTGTCATAAAATAATAGCGTTAAATGAATACAGCTTATCTAAATCTATTATTATTATTATTTTTATTAAAATATTACCGCGTCATGATCATTTTATTTAATATTATATTTGCGTACTATCGGTAATTTGAAACTTAGTACTTTTTATTTCGTATTGGACAAACGATATTATTTAGTCGTAATTAAATTATTTAACACGGTCATTTTAATTAAACGACTTATTAAGTAAACTTATTCTAATGAGCTAGGGGGCTTCAATTTTCGTTTATTGGGAAGAAATCTTTATTGCTGGCCAAATTTTATCTAACCTTTTAAATCATTTTATTATTTATGAATATAAAAGGACATTATTTTGCTATTTGCTCATATACGAGAATAGAAAAATTAATTAATTAACATAATTTTCATTAATTTTAAATAATGACATTGCAGAACAGCCATTAAAAATAATTTATAAATATCAATGCCCACTTAATATGTATGTAAATACTAAATAAAATTTAAAACCATTCATTGGCCAAACATGTATATACAGAAAAAAATGGTAGCAAAAGTATACCTTAAATATGACACTTCTGCAACCAGGTTTTATCTATTTTAAATAAACAGATCGATTCAATGGTTGATATACTAAAATAATATATATTTAAAGTACATTGGTTGTCTATATTATGATCAACGAATTAAGTGTAGGTCATCGGCGTAGTATAATAAATTTAGTTTTTGGTGAAATTGCCATAACAATTAATGTTGTTTTATGCATTACTTTATTAGTTATTTTTCGTATACATTTAGTTAGTCACACTTGGTCAAATGCATTGGTCATTCTGCTGAAAAAAAATACTGACTGAAAAAATTACATTTATCCTAGTAGTACAATAATCTTAATTTCACCAAAAGTGATATTGAATGTTTTTATAAAAGTTACTTTATACTTAGTTATAAATGACATTATAAATAGAAGTAATGAGTCATATTTATATGAAAATAGTTTTAGATTGAATTATAAACTGATAAATAAAATATGCATATTTTTCACTATTTAAGTAGTAAAATCACAACATCAATATTTAATAATTTAAAATAGATAACTATACTAATAGTAAAATAGAAATGAAAATTATAGAATTATAATTCATATTGACTTGAATTATTGCAAATAAATAAATTTGTGTTGATTATTTTGTGTATGCGTGTACTTAAATAGGTAATGAAAGCAATACATAAATTGGAGAAACTTTAATAAACTAAATGGTAGGTACTATTAATGGTTAGTGTATGGATATTATCATATAAGTTATAACAGAAAAAAAAAAAAATGATAATAATAAATTAATTTATGAAGTCCATTTTTGCTTGTCATTTGATTTTTCTTATCGAATTTCTAGTAGATACTGTTCTTCCGCCCTGCTAAATAATAATTATTCTTTAGTCTTAAATAATATCACGGTGCGCAATAATATCTACTTTCCCCAATTTTTATAGCACTCTAATGATTCGTATCGGCTTACAGATTTATCGTGTTTAGAGTTTAGATATCATCGTATCTAATTACCAAACGATTGTTTAAAAAGACCCATAATTTAAGCCTGAAATTGGTTTATTTGCTATATTAGGGCTGTATTTGGCTGGGTCAACAATTACATTACATGACTATTGAATTAGAATAAATTAGTTATAATAACTATGATCTTTGTTTTAAAACAAAACCAGGAGTCTGTGTTGTTTATGACAATATATTTGTAGTTTAATAATAACGCTAGAGAAGCATCCTCGTTGATTCCAGACTTCACGGTTTACATTTACATTTCTACGGTCTTTTCACGGTTTATTATTTATTGCAAATATACCACTTAAAACATATTCCTTGTAAAGGTGATAAATAATGCTTAAAAGTTAAAATTAAATGAGAAAAAGCTCGACCATATTTCTAACTTTACCTAAGTGGATTTAAAATTTGATTCAAAATTTTTCAGACATTTTAAATATATGAAATTTTTTTTATCAAGCGTCACGTACTCAAGTCGAATCGTATGATATCAGTGGCGGTCAAATGATATTGTCATGGAAGGGGATGTAGTTGATTTCAGGTAGTGATTGAAGTGAAAAAGTTCGTAATTTTACAATGATGTTTTTTCTTTCTTTATTTCTGTAAAAAAATTTCTACTCGAAAAAGTGCTCGGATTAGTACATTTAAGACTTGGTTACGGTAAAAAATGGTATAATGACATGACACTCTTTAGAGAAGGTAATTTTTCGAAATTCCTAATCTTTTTCCATAAACAAAGAAAAACTATCCACCAGAAATGAAGTGAAAACGCTTTAGCATGAAAATTCATTGTAAAATTGATTTAAATTATTTGGCTGTAACTTCAAAATTAATATTACTAGAAACTTAAACTCAAAAATAGTTAATTACCTTTTTTTTAAAAAAAAATCGTGGCTGAAATTTGAAATAAATAAACAAACTTTCCCGTCCAATAATGATTTTGTTTGCAATTAAATATGTATAAAATTTTATATATAAATCACATTTTACATTAATTTTTACCAAAAGATTCTCAGTATGTATTTCAGTCTCCAAAGAATTCGTTTGTAGAAATAGGGTAAGGTAATAATTTTCTGCAGGCATTTAAATTTATAATTACTAATCAAAGAACAGGTAATAATAAAAAAAAAAAAAATGGTAGGTTTAATATGTTATTATTTCATAATATTTTTGCTTTATTGTTAAATGATTTGTTAGTTGATTGATTTGAATACAAGCTTACTCAATACTCATATATAATCTAATAATTTTTACATAGGTATTTGTTAATATCAGTTGAATTAATTTATAAATTGATGTAAATCCGACAATAATAGCACTGTGTAAATTATTACTCTAAACTTTCGATCTGAATCTTCTTATTTAATTAATAGTTTTTATTTATTTAAAGTTAAACATATTCACAAAATCGTAAGTCATGTGTTTATATATATATATATATATATAGCTAGTGTTTTTATCATGATGTTAATTTTTTTCTTCTACTTCTTTTTTTTTTCTGTTAACACTTTTTCGTATAGGAATACTTGTCCAACTTGTCTTTATCTCAAGTTAGTACTTTAGAGAGGTCATTTTTTGAATTTCTTTATTCTTTAATTTTTTTACATATACAGATAATAGTATGAGAAACATTTTGGCGTAAGATAATTTTTAAATGTGAAAAAAAAAATTATGGACATTTTTTTATACTATTTTTTATTTATTAGGAAAAAAAAGTAATGTAAAGTAAAGTAAATTATAGATAAGAAAGCCGGACTTACTTACTTCGCACCACAGATGTTTTTCACTCTTTGGGTCAGATACTCTTGGTGAGTGTATTGAAAATGATGACTTATATTGTTCTTTATATCATTAACTTACTTCATTTAGAATCTTTTAATAAAAAATTGAAATACATCTAATAATTTTATTGAATTAGTATTAGAGTTGGGGGGGGGCTAATGTCCCTTGAATCTACCCTTCAGTCAGCCTATGACAGTTGCTCGTTTCTTCGGTTTGGTGTTTTGGCTGTTTAAAAATTCACCTTATTTATGTGAATCACTTGAAGAAAAGTCAAAACAATAGTGTAATTTACGATAAAATGATTTTAAATGTGTAAAATAATTTACAATATAATTACATTGTTTATTAATTAAATGTCTAATGTGCTCCACCACGAAATTTTTGTAGGGTGCTCAGATACTGTTGCACCCCAATGTTCGGCATGACTTAGGATTCTTGATGGATAAAATCTGGTTTACGGCACCTATTATGTGGATAAACGCGTGCACAAATCTTCGCATTCGTTCACTACTAAAACAGCGCCTATTTTACTTCATAACCCCTTTTGGAGATTTTCAAAAAATCAAAAGTCCACCTCAACTTTCAAATTATAAAAATTGTATGATATATTTTTTTGGATTACCTATTGGACACACGTTTAATAATTAGTATTTAGTAAAAATAAAAATTAATTAAATGTATATTTAAATTATTTTATGAATAGTTAATCTCACGCTTCCTCTTAAAAGTCTGATTGCTTCCCAGGTTGGGAAACATTTTACTAAAACCTTTGACCGGTTACAGGTGTGTTTATGGGCAACGACCGCGTTCGCGGCTTGCACCGTGAAGACCAAAGTGCATTACGTGCGGGCTGACGACCAGTCCCGCGACTACTTCCCGGAGCGATTGCAGTCACGCGCGTCTTCCATGTTCGGGTCCACGGGCCAGCAGCCGCAGGCCACGGCCACCGCGGGGTTCCCGTATAGGTTTGTCTTCCCGGCCAACCATCCGGCGTTGAGTAACTCCGCGTGGACGATGCACAACCAACACCAACAGTCCGAGCCACTGTTCTCGACTGAGGATCTGTTCGCCCCGGATCACAAACACATGCAGCCACAGCAGCACCATCACAATCAGCTCCAACAGCAACAGCAGCACCACCACCACCACCAGCAGCAGCAACAGCAGCAGCCAATCGGTTACGAGACGATCGGGAAAATGCAATTCGAGCTGTTCGGCGGTGGCGGTGGCGGCGTGGCTAAACACCACGTTCAACCGCCTCAGCCGTATCACCACTACGTAAAGCAGCCCAAACACTATCAGAGCTTTGAGCTGGGATCGAACGCGGCACCCGCGATCCACCAATCACCGAGCTATCAGTCGACGGCCGCGTCCATGGCGCAGCCGATCATGCTGCTCATACCGTCGTCCGGCCAGCCCGGAGCCCCGTACCAGACCCTGGTGCTAGTCCCATCATCGGTGGCGCCACCCCCCCCGGCTCCGATCTTCACGGGTTTCCACCAGCCGTTCCAACCGCACCTGCAGACCCCGCAGCAGCTCCTGCCGCCCGGCTTCGTTACGCACCCGCGCGCGCCACCGCTCGTCCCCGGTTATCCGTCCGGTCTGGGCGGCGCCGGCGGCATCGGCTCCGGACTCGGCAAGTACCCGGGGCCGCAACTCTTTCACCGGTCACACGATCCTCAGCCCCAGCAACCGCAGCAGCACCAATCGTACCAACAGCACCACACGTACCAACAACACCCCGTTCCCAACCAGCAGCAGCAGCAGCAGCAGCAACAACAACAACAACAACAACAACAACAACACCATCACCACCAGCAGAAGCATCAGCAACAACAACTACAACAACAGCAGCAACAGCAACAGCAGCAGCAACAGGTCCGTCACCATCAACACGCGCAACACAAGGGGCCCGTGGCGCAGCAGTTGTCTGCGTCGTATCAAGGTTCCGGGTCGGTAAACGTGCCGCTCACCACGGCGACGGGCGGCGGTGTCGTGGCTGCACAACAACCGCTAGAGGACAAGGTTAGCCACGGTGTCGGAGCGTCTGGAGAAAACTCGGACGACCGTGTCGAGAGCAGCAGCGCCGAAACGAAACGCGAAGAGAAGTCGCCCGAGTTCGGCGACAAGACCAGCACGAAACCTCCCAGACGAATCGTGGTTACGTGATGCGACTCGTTTTTTCCCCTTGCCCGCTTGCTATACCAGTAGGCTGACGGACATTTGAACGATAGATATTTTTTTAATAATCTCATCGACTTTCGAGAAAGCTACAAAAAAAAATTAAAAATTAAAAAAAGCATCGAAAGCCGAAAATTTTTTTTACGAATGCGCACACACAAAGTCGGAATAATAATTATAATAATATTAAAAATATCTAGCATGAAATACGGTTTTTTTTTATGATCAACGACATTAATAAATTACATAATATTATGACGGTCGACGACTTTCGTTGTTCGACTCCATTTCAATATTCACATTATTTATTTCTCTAATGTATCTCTATGTAAATAACATTATTCAGCGCATTCAACGTCATTTATCAATTTTGTAAACTTACTTATTTTATAATAGTATATATATATAATGTTATGCATATACCAACCATGTACAATATATTATGTGAATGGAAGCTATGAAAATGCATACGTTTTATGATTGCATTTCCCACGGCATGTCCTTTGAATGTAAAAGTATTAATGAAACAAATAATAAATATCGTTCATAATATTACCGAGTTTTTTTTTTTAAACAGCACGGTTTCGTGTGAAATTCTATTTTAACAAAATATTACTTTCATCGTAGTTTTCATAATCGAGAACAATGTAAGCTATATAGTTTTTTTATGCAATTAAAAATTAGCTAGTAATAATTTTATTAATTTCTATAATCGTAATTTAATAAAAAAATACGAATATTTAATTATTAACAGACTTAAGAATTGTCTTAAAATGTTTTTAGCAGTGTATATTATTTAGTATGATAATATTCATTAAATTCATAAGATACATTTAAGTTATTTGAAGATTTAAACAAAAAAATAATAAAGTTTTTACTTTTGTAAATATTTAAACTGCATTTTGTTTTTCTTACGTTAATATAATTTAAATGATTTCGTAACAGTAAAATTCCAAAAACATTTTAATAAATAAACATTTTATTTTTCACGAATGCTTCATGTTAGAGAAAAAATAAGGCGGAACAAATTAAATTGAAATAGATAATTTTTGCTTTTTATTTTAAGGAAATACATTTGGAATATAATAATAATAATATATCAATAAATATAAAATAAATTACGACAACAATGCGCGTTATAGAATGGCCAGTTTTTATTATTTTATCTGTGAATTGGTATTTGGCATGCCTACCTGCAGAGGAATAACAATATAAAAGACTGGTGATAATAATTAAAAACATATAAGTTTATAACTGAAAATTTCTTCTAGGAAATACACAATACTTTTAATAATAATAATAATGTAATGTACGTGTGTGATGAATTGACTCAAGTTGATCTAAAAAGTGTTTCAAATCGTATTTGCCGTGGAAACGGTTAGTTTTTCTTTTTCATCGCCATTCTTTGAACAATATTATTTGTTCAGCTCTGTCCATCTCGTGAGCGAGCAATGCATGTTGGTCCTCAGTTTATTATACCTGATGCTTTAGACGGCAGATTTCGCTTTCATCGATTGTTTTTGTAGAGGCTACGGCGTTTCTTCGATTATCTATGGCCAGGCTTGTCATTAATTTTTTTTTTTACATCTCATATTGTTAATATTTATTATTTCGGTAGTAAAATAAACATTTAAAATTTTGAAGGTTATCTGGGCTGAAAAAACCTGTTACGTGTAGGTTCGTACTAAAATCAATTTTAAAAATGCATACTTATTTTTTTAAAGGGTTTTTTACGATTCGTACTGCACAGACGGCGACATGAAAAAATAATCTCGTTTTGCAAATCCATCCGTGAAGCTGGTTTTTAAGTGTCTACATACTAAAATAATGGGTTGGGTGTACGAAATTGGGTCTACGACAAAATAAGAACAACTAATTATTTTAATTTTCTTCGCAGTAGTTATTCATTTTAAGTAGGTATTTTAATACTTTATGAATGTATTTCATATTGAAATCAAAGTTTGATTTTGAATAGTTTTTTGTCGGAACCTATTTTATCCGTTAGTCCCATTACGATTATTGATTTAAAGTAATTATATCAGTTAATATCAATTATTTTAAAATTTAACGGCTAAATATTATGTTTATCGAAATGATTCATCCTCATGATCGTCAATTACTATAATTTTATTTTCATTTCATCTATTGCATCATGGGCATACCCTGAATTTAGTCAAGAGAAGGTACAAGATTTTTTCATAAGGAAACAGCAACAATTAATAATAACACATGCCATCATTAATAATAAACATAACATAAGTATTTTGATTAAAAAAATATTTAATTATATTTATAAATATAATGCATATTAATCAATTGCAATACAGTAGTCACCTATACGTTTATATAACTATAATAATACAATAATACAATTTTAGGCAGTTTAAAATTTAAGTCTTTCATTTTCTGTGAACACTTTTTCGTATAGAAATACTTGTCCGAAAGTTTCGATCAGTATTTCTATAGAACCGGAATCACACCCAGATGGTACTTTAAAGAGGTCATTTTTCCAATTTCTCAATACTATTTCCAAGCGCGGTGAAAAACTGTCGAAAAATTAACGAAAAACGGCAAAATATGCAATTACCGGAATTTTCGTAAAATTGAAAATTTATTTTTACCATAACTTCTACAATAATGGAGCTAGAAACTTGAAACTTTCACCAACTACTAAAAACGGTGAAAAAAAATTTCCTAACAATATCAAAATGATTTCATCAATTTTGAGTTAAGTACGGCTTTTTGAAAATTTCGGAAATATTTCATTTTTTGTTAGTTTTTATGCAGTAAAATTTTTGATTTTTCATATTAAGACTTGAAATTTTAATATGATTTCACTGACATATGTGTCTAATTGATCTCAAAAACTCTCAAAAATCGTTAGTCAACTTTTTTTTTTATACCCGTTTGAAGTTAGAATTTCTACTGAATTCGTTAGTTTTACTTAAAATTACGCACTTTAACGTACATATAAGAAAATTGGCTTAAC
>JAIPRM010000050.1:34720-65785 GCA_025469315.1 Stegophylla sp. TES_Ste_2020
TTAAACAAAATTTATAATTTTTATCATTTATATTGCAATGAACATTTTGATGGCAGCAGTTGGCAGTAATTTTTCGACTGTTGGTTCTTATCATTTTCTAGATTCTTATCATTTTCGGAAAAGTGCTGTGTCCCCTATTATATGCATGTGTATACATGTATATGTATATGTATATGTATACCATATTAAATAACAGTATTTTTTTTCCTTTTGTAATCATTCCAAGAAGGTTGATGTTTTCCTTATAGCCATCAAATATTCGATGATGAATACGATGATGGTGTAAATTAATATCCACGTGCAACAATAGTTTTCTAAATATTTTATTCTATTTTGTAAATTCAATATTTTCGGTTGTTATACTACATACCTACTAATTCACTACATTGTCAAGTATAAGTGTAATAAGTGTAGCGGCCTAGTGGTAATGAAACCGACCTAGCACGCGACAGCACTTGGTTCGATTCTAACCTGATACTCCTAATTTTTGCATTTTTTTTTTTCTTATATTATAAACTTCCCTCGTTCAGAATCGTTTTACTGAAGAAATGATTTATCGTTTCTTTAAAATTTAATACACCCGTCAAGAGAATTCCACCCGTCGTGCAAAGTATGTCCGGCTTTTTAGAATTGAGGAGGTTCCCTACTCATGTTTTTTTCTCTCTAATTCAAAATTGTATCCAATGCATAAAATAACATAAACTGGTATTTATTTCTGAAATTCTTTATGATGTTAGGTGTTATTTATCACTACAGTTTTTTGCTATTTGTAAATATGTCACAATCTGATGCCAAAATATTTTAATCTGTGTATCATGATGTAAATGAGTTAAATTATATATTGTTGATAATGGTTAAACATTTCATAATTTTAGTATTATTAATTTTTTAGTTACAACTAATTACTAAAATCATTCACACGACAATCTAGTTTACAGCTTATACTGTTTTTACTAAACTTTGATGTTGTTTTTTAAAAAACCTGCTTAAAAATTTAAAATATGGCTTTTTTAAACTACCACCTTGCTATTCTAAGTGAAGTGATGATTTTTTTTTTTACCTATGAAACCACTTTTTTAAGTGGTATAACTTTTCCAATAACTTTATAGATACACAATTTCATTTTGGTGGTACTTATAGTAAGAAATAAAAAAAAAAAATCTTCATAGTATTTCAAAGCATAAAAAAATACATACAATTTGAGTACAAAATGGTAAATAAGATTTTTATTAATTAATAATTATAATTATTTGATCTCAATTAAAAAAAAAAAAGCTGAAATCCTAACATTTACTTGGAAATCTGGTAAAATTACAAATTTTTAATAAATATTAAAAAAAAAAAATCGATCTCTTTTTGCATAAATACAGATAATTTTGGAAATTGGTGTTACTTGAGTTTAACTAATATTTTTGATTCTTGATATGAGCTTAAATTCCATAACAACACATTAGATTAGATTACTGTAATAGAAAAAAATCTTGGAAGTTATAATTCAAATTAATTCTTCATAAGTTTTTAAAAATATATAATTTTGATAAAAAACGTTATTATTACATAAATAATAGTTTTTTTTCAATTGAAATCTTAAAATATTTTTATTTTAATTATGCCTGAAATGTCATTATTATTTTATTTCATAATTTAAACTATGCTCAACACTTTTTTATTCAATCCCAGATACCAATAATTTGTCTATATATTATGTAATACAATAAAAATAATAACTACTACATACTTTTTTCATATGTATTGATAACGGCCAGCGAATAGAGAATAGTAGATTAATAATACATTATTCAATGTGACTATATGGTAAATCGTCTTTTTGCAAAAAATTTGCATTTTGCAAAGAGGTAGCCTATTAGGGTATTTTTTTCCTCCCTTACTACTTTACAAGCATTTTGAAAATAAATTCAGTGCATTTAGGCTATTTAGGAAATACCTATAACTTTTTTTAAGTGGCTAACTACTTTTCAAGCTTTTTTCTCAAACTAATACAGAGCAATTAGGTCATTTAGAATATAATTATTTTTTTCCAAACGGCCATTTGTTGAAAACTGAAAGTCCAGCTATTATCCAATAGTACAATATTTAATTTAGTAAATTAAATAAAAATGGTACCTCCTTAAATAGTTTATATACTGTTATTTTGGTGTTAATTTTATTATTTCAACATAAGTACATTAGACTTATGGTCTGTCAACTATATCTGTATTTTAATTATTGGTTATAATAGAATAATATCTAATATTAATTTTTTTATATTGGATTATAGCTGTATTGAAAATAAATGGCTGTTCATTTATATTTTATATAAAAATGTAAATAATTTTAACAAACTGCCCTTGGTGTGTGTAGGAAGAGCTTGAATAGTAATAAGATGTTTAAAAAAAAATAAATTTATTCCAAATTGGCTACCTCTTTGAAAACAGCTTATTCTTGTCGCTAAAAGACAGATTTTCCATATAGCCTTCAACATATATATATATATATATAATGATATGTATAATGATATAATATATCTAGACATATTCATTCATGTTTAATACAATATTTTTTCCAGAAGGAGAGAAATCTAGTTTCGTTTTTGTATCTATCTCTATATTTTTCTCCTTATCTTGTGTCATTTATAAAACTTGTATTAATTAAATTAACTATTTTATTACAAAAATATTTGTTATTATGTATTTACATTTCTTAAAAATAGTTATTTTAGTCTTATGACAAGGATTCAATGTTGATTTAACACTTTTGTTAGAAGTATCATTCTAATAATCTTTTGCACACTTATTCATGTCAAAAGCACTTAAAATAAATAAAATAAATCTTAAATATGGTATAAATAAAATAAAAAAATGCCTATGTTACAAGTTACTAATTTCATTCATTATCTAAAACTATTTTTTTTTTTATATATATATTTTTAGTTTTCAGTTATTCTCCCAGAAAGTAATCCAATTAAGTTTGGAATACTTTGCTTCATAATAGTTGTCTATGTAATACTCAGAATAACTGGTTTTATTGGGAAAAAAAATCAAGAATTTGAATGGAAAAATTCTAATGCAAGTTCAAGTGGTCGTAGGCAGTCTACCAATGACATTTTATCCACTTTGAAAGAAAAACATCGACGTCCAAGTGAAGAAGCATTATTTTCATCTGGTAAGCATCTTATTTTTATTGTTTAAAGTATCTTATTGTAAACCACATTAATACAATTTCATATAAGAAAAAATTCTAAATGCTAAATGCAAATGGAAATAGTGTAAAGATTATCATTTGTTGAATGAGTGTAGGACGTAGGTATATAAAAAGTGTGTATTCTGCATTTCGGGGCGATCTTTGAATTTCAGGTGGGATATTCTTGAAGATGTGTTGAATTTTAAAGTAATGATAAATAATTTCTTCAATGAAACGATTCTTAGTAGAGCATTAACTAATACACAATAATAATTATCAGTTTTGAAGCATTGAACTTAAATTAACTAAACTAATTAAATAAACTAAACTAAACTAATTAAACAAATTAAACTAAATAAATTAACTAAACTAATTAATTAAATAAACTAAAATTATTTTAGTTAAAATAAAAATAAAAAAATGCCCAAATTTTTTTTCTCATTTTAAAAGTTTTCTTGCACTCAAATGTTTTTCATATTATTGTCTATCTATGCTTAAATTTTCATTAAGTTTGGTTCAAAAATTGGTGGTTTCCAAGTCTTTTTTTTTTTTTGTCAAATTTTAGGTAGTTTTTTAAAAAAAAAAATTAAGAATAAAGAAATTCAAAAAATGACCTCTCTAAAGTATCAATTAGAGGTAAATCTGGTTTCAAAAATTTGCTGACTGAGACTTTTGACAAGTATTTCTATACTAAAAAGTGTGTACAGAAAAGAAATATTAATAAACATAATATTGTAAAAACACTAGCTTCTTTGCTCCACTTAGAATCTAAAATTTTCATACATTATCATTCTAGGGATAAACAATTTGAATATTATATACAGTGTGTCTCAATGCTATATGGAAAATGCAATGACTTTAATCCTATTAATAATTTTTAATTTTTAGATTCTGACAGAGCGAAGAAGCTTATGAATTTACAATGATATTTATTTTTTCGTTCTTTTTTACTGTGGATATTTTTTCGTATAGAAATACTTTTCCAAAAGTTTCGATCAGTAACTCTATAGATCCAAAATCACACCCAGATGGTACTTTAAAAAGAACATTTTTCAAATTTCTCAATACTTTTTCTAAAATTGGGGAAAATCTGTCGAAAAATCGACAAAAAACGGCAAAATATGCGATTACTGAAAGTTCTGTAGAATTTAAAATCGTTTTTTAACATAACTTAAAAATAATGCAGCTAGAAATTTGAAACTTTCACCAAATATTAAAAATGGTCACGAAAACACGTCATAAAAATTTCAAAAACAATTAATTTTTTTTAAGTTATGTACAGCATTTTGAAAATTTTGAAAATTTCTCATTTTTTGTTAGTTTTTAAGTTATAAAATTTTTAATTCTTAATATTTAAACTTAAAATTTTAATATGATCTCAGTCATATTTATGTTTGATTGACCTGATAAAATCTCGGAAATTGTAAGTCAAGGAAATTGTACTTCTTTCTCTATAACCATTTGAAGTTATAATTTTGGTAAAATTCATTAGGTTTGCTTAAAATTACACACTTTAAGGTACATCAAAGAAATTGGTTTGACCGATTTTTTATAATTTGATACCTTATTAGAATTTTATTACGAATACTTTGGTGCAATAAAATTTCTTACGGACAGAGAATTAAACATTTTATTAGGGTTTGGTTGATAAAAAATCGGAGAATGTATAGACAAATTATTATGATATATATTTCTAATTAATACCCAAAAAGTTGGTAGGTAATGTTTTTTCGCCATCTTATGTATTTTTTGACGTTAAATATGATGGTGTGAATTAAAATTCATCTGCATCAATATTTTTCTAATCATTCTATTTTGAAAATTCAATATCATATTAAATACCTAATTCAATGGTTTTCAATGCTGTTATTGTGGCGTACTAGTTAAGACGTCAATAATAAATTGTGACGGTACTGAATTCGAATCTTACTTGGTGAACAAGTTATTTGCACTTTTTTTAACCATGGCTGACCAGAGGTGCCATGATAAACATTAGTACAAATTATTTTATAATTCATAAATTTTGATTTATGATAATTAAGAGTTGCTTTATTTTATTTTATTATGATTTTTATATTTTATTGTAATTTTAAAAAATTTTACTGTGTATAGCGCTAAATCCCTAGTTATTGTGTGATAATTAAGTCACATTTTCAAAAAGTTTTAAATTCATAATAAATAAATGACCAAATTTATTAAGACATTTTATCACAAAAAATTTTTTTCTAAAACTGCAGTAAAAATTTCAAAATTCAAAATTTGGGTCCAAAAAATTTAATGTGTGTTATTGTTATAGTATTACTTAATTGAAAAAAATAAATAAATAAATAATTGTAAAATTATGAATTGAACAGTAATTAAATTAATTATAGTTATTGCATTTTTCAAATCATACTGGGATACACCCTGTATATAATACACAAATCTTTTATCCCAAGAATGGTGATATATATAAAGTTCACATACTATACACATTATTCAACAAGGTTAATCTTTCCAGTATTTTCATTTGCATTTAGAATTTAGAATTTTTCAGGGTATGTTATTAAAATAATATAAAATTTATAGGATTCATGAAAAATCAACTAAATTATTCTGGAAATTTTCTTAAATACTTTCTAAAATAAACTTATATATTATTATTATTTTATAGGAACAACTCATCAAGATTTATTAATTAGAAATGGTAATGGTGAAAATGTTAAAAATGAAAGAAAACGAAGAAAAAAGCGAAAAGAACTAATTTTGAAATCTAAATCGAATGCGATCAACTTAGAAGCTGGTGGAAACATTGTTAGCAATATAAAACTTCAATCTACATCTAGTCTAACTCAATCCAACCGAAGAGCTTCTTCATCTGATCTTACTGCGTGTAATGGAACAACACATGATTTTATGAAAACTGCTCTATCAGTTAGGAATAAACGGATGTCAGGTCCATTACAGGACAATGTTAGTTTTCTTCAATCTAACAGAAACAGAAATGTAACTGAATCTAAAACAAGAACTATAAAAACATTTTTAAAAAAAATATTTTAAATCCTTAACTCTTTGTGGTGTATTAAATTTTGTTGATAATGTAATGTTAACTATTTTTATATATTATGTTTAAACTATTGGTGTTATAGAACTGAAGTATTTATTTTATTTATCAATAAATTATGCTCATTAAAATATTTTTGTTAATTTATTAATATAACTTATCTCATTGATTAGCATATTAATTTATTCAAATATGTATTGAGGGTAGTATTGTATTTTTGTTATCTTTATCTCAAACACAATTTTTGTATTACTACTTCCAACAGTTATGTTGGATACAAATTATTCTGGAAAAACTCCAAATTATATCAGATCAAGTTTATTCAATTATTGAATAATTAACTAAAATAATAAAAGCTGTAATATAATATATCTATGTTAAATGTTTATCAATGTGTAATAAATAGAAAAAAACACTGGCGCTGCAACTTAATTCAACCTGTCATAAGGCACAGAGGGTAAATAGTACCCTATACTTTTTTTGATATAGTGAAAAGACTATAGAATAGTGTACGTGGATGATTGTCCACCAATATAGCCTCGAAAAATATACCCAAAAATATATTATTTCTTGTTTCAAATTGTTTTTGTATGTTTTGTATTGTTTAGAGTAGGGATTTTCAATCTTTTTTACTTAAAGGCACTCTTGATGGTTTTATAAATTTTTATGGCATACTTTTAAGTCAATGTTATAAGTTACAACTATTAATTATTGTTATAAATAATTTAAAATATATAAATACACATGATAAGAAAAAAATGACATGGCACACCCGCAGAATTTTGGGCTATACTTTTGCACTGTGGCACAGTGGTTGGGAATCCATGGTCTAGAGGAAGGGTTCTCAACTTGAGGGTGCACCCCCTTGGGAGACATGAAAATATTTGTAGACCACAAAACAAATGTTGTCTTTCATAATTAATATTTTATTTTTTATTTGTAGGTAATTATGTTAAGAATATTCATATTGAAAACAATTTTTTTTTTTATATTTGTGTACTGAGTATTCTCTTTGTATTCAAATAAATTCACTTCTGATAATAATTTGTACATAAAAAATGTACGGTTCATTTTCATAATATCACCTTCACTGGTGTTTATTCAAGAGAATTATAAAAATGTGTCGAAAATAATATAGGTATAGTATAAGTCAAAATAATTTGATACCTATACTAAAAAAATAAATAAAAGTACACAAATCAGTATATTTGATAATAATGGTGTAGGAAGATAGTAAACAGCATTTTGATTTTAAAATAAAAATAAAAAATGCCATACTTTGCATCTTGGTGCGTTCTTTGCTCATCGGGTGGGATACTCTTGGTAGATGTATTACATTTAAAAGAAACAATAAATAATTTCTTCAATAAAACAATTCTGAGTGGAGCTGTGCGTGCATGCGTACGCGTGCGTGTGCACTGTGTGTTTGATAATTGTCTTAATAAAAATGAAAGAAGCAATGAAAATCTATTTTTATAAATTCATAAATTGTCAACCTATCTGTAATTAGTGTAATTGGCATTTTGGTAATTTTATTGGAATGCTTGAGTTTTGGGCTATTTATATTTTTCAGTAATGCAGTCGAATAAAATTTATAATTTATTTTTTCAAATATCCAGTAAAAGTCCAATATTATTAATTAATAACATAGTAATCCATGTCTATTTTTATTTATAGTAAATTTTAGTATTTATTACTAAATTATAAGAATTTTTTATACTAATTTTTCAGCTTTTTTCAATCAAACCCTGGTAAAATTTTTATTAATTCTTCTACAGGGACGGATTGGGATTTCAGACTGGTCCAGGAAAATTAATATGCGGTGGCCCACTAGAAGATCCGTATTTGGTAAGGGGAGGGGCAAATGTACCTTCACATACCTATATAACAGGGATGGTGAATCTATGGCACTCGTGCCGAAGTTGGCACGTAAGCTGAATTTCAGTGACATGCGGTAAAAATTTGAATAAACTTTTTTTTGATCCTGAGCAGAGCGTAAAAGCTTATGATTTTGAAACGAAGTTCATTTTTTTCTCCTTCTGTGAACACTTTACTTAGTTATACTTGTCCAAAAGTGTCAACCAGCAACTTATTGAAACAGAATTCAGTTCTATACAAGTAATTTAGAGAGCTTATTTTTCGAAATTCGTATTTTGTTCAAATGATTGACACAGAATAAAAGGTTATTTCACGTCATTTTATTTCGGTTTGATTGTTTATTTGGTTAGGTACTATAGAAAATTTAATACCATCTAATAAATTTGTTGAATATTATGCCAACACAATAGTCAATAAATGTTTATTTTTTATTATGTTTATTTTTATTATTTTTAACGTTGGTATAACCACCGTAACGGAAGCTCTGCTCAAAATTGTTTTTAAAAAATTATTTTATCTTATTTTTAAAATATATACACTCACTAAGAAAATCTCACCTAAAGAGTGATGAATACACATGGTACGATTGGTGTGAAATATGTTCGGCTTTTTTTGCTTGTTACACCTGGAATATATATAAGAAAGCTTAAACATTTTTTTTTTTTTTGGCTACACGAATAGTTTTAATATTATCGATTTCAAAATTTTGGTACTATACCTATAAAAGGTTCTCCACCTTTGCTGTATAATAATAATAGTATAAAAATATATTTTAATATGTAGGGTGTTTCATCAAGTATTTATATATAAAGAGGTGACTTTTTTATTGCTGTAATAATTGAAAAATTTGGTTTTTTTTTGCCTCAAGTAAAGTAAAGTAATGTGAAGCAAAGATAGGTAAAGTACAGACAAGAAAGCCAGACATAATTCACACCACGGGTTAAATACTTTTGGTGGGTGTGTTGAAAATGGCGACTATTTATTGTTCTTTATATTGTTAACTTTTTTCGTCTTATTGAAGAAATTATTTTTCGTGTCTTTAAAATTCTACACACCTACCAAGATTATCTCACTCCAGGAGCGAAGTACCCATTCTCCGGTTTTCTTGTCTATACATTACTTATAGTGGTGTAGCCAAGGGGATTTTGGCAAGGACGGGTTTGAGGGGAGGGTGACGTAGCAATCGCCTCCTATTTGGGCTTTTTTTCTTAATTCCTTCGTCAGCCTAAGTAGTATGTGTCGGCTAAATTCTAAATATAACCAATTTTGGAATAACATATTATTTGCAGCTGATAATATGATGTTTTCTACGGTTTGGAAATTAATATTGACGAAAAACAATAATTTTTACAATTTTCTATGGTATTATGTCATAAATAAGTCTTAAAAATTATAACAATATAAAAATTACTTTATAATGTTGTCTATGTTCTAAGATTTATCTAAGAGAAAAAACAAACATTACAACTTCCTAATCCTAGTCACATATAATGATTTATATCTGTGTGTACAGCAAAATAAAAAATAATTTATTTCAAGTAAACTGATTAGTGATTATAATTCTGAAGCAAATGATTAATTTCTTATCTGAATTTTCATGGATATACTCAATATTTTAGTCTATTTGTTTATAGGTACTTTTTTTTATGCTTCGTATTTTATAGCAAAACAGTATCGCTTAAAAGACAATGGGGGGGAGATATAATCTTTATATTTCTCCCCTTTGTACGCCATTATTGTTATCTATTGCTATATTAAATTAATTTACTTTTTTAAGTATTTTTTCTTTTTATAATTTAGCATTTATTCATCTTATTTAAGGGTAATTTGCTGGGTACCATTAAATTAACGCAGAGTATAAATTCAGCCCATGTAGAGAATTAGCCAATGCAGAAACTGACTGTGGTTTTTGAAGGGTAACAATATTTGCATTGGTTTAGTACAGGTATTCTATAAACTAAAACACAATATAGCATAGCATGCCTATACTGTATACATATAAATATGTGATTTTCTCTGAACAATATAACACTTAATTTAAAATCACTATATATTTCAATCTCATCTACATTATCATTAACACTATACAAAATCAATTAGTATATTATATTATCGTTATTATTAACTTAACTACTATCGAATTTACACAATGAATACAAATATAATAATAATAATAATAATAATAATAATGTAATGGTCATGATATTTAATTACAAACATAATTTCACTTAAACTAATTGAAATAAATTTATCTAGCAATGCTAATACGACGGTATATTTAAATACATTACATTAGTACACGCCTTAATGAATTGTATGGAAGCACGTATTAATAAAATTACCTAAATTTACGTGTATAGTTTGACAATGGTAGTCTAAAAGTTATCATAAAATCGAAGAAAACAAACGAGTGAAAAAATAGGTACAATTTTATGGCACAGGGCTTAATCGACTGATAGACGTATCTACCTATACGTACATACCTACATAACAAAGATGTTGTTATTGCATTTAAGAGAAAAATAGAAAAGAACAACATAAATATGTATTTTTACAGGCGCAAAAATTTGTTATGTAAGTAAGCATATTTGTTCGTCTATACCTTAGAGCCAATGTTTTTAAAACTATTATAGCTACTTCGATAGGATAGCATATAGATATTTCTGTACCTATTTTTTTTTTATTAATAAGTGCACCTATACATTGCTGTAATGCAGGTATATTAAAGTTTGCATATTTGTGGAAAAACCCCAGTTTTTTTTTTTAGCTATTTCTCATATAGAATAATATGAAATCTATGATAGTCCATAGGGTTTTCTGACATTTAAAAGAAATTCGTTTGAGGCAAGAAATATCATTGATGTGTCATAACGATATTACTTCATAGCCCGCCGAATGGTATGTAATAAAGACGAATGAATCCACATTCAGAACTGTTTAGAAATGAAATGATAGATAAAATAGAAACGAAATAGGTAAATATTTGCTTGTTTTCATGTCGTTACTTAGATATGTACTGAAGGTAGACTATTATTGAAACGTCTGGGGGATAATTCATACGAACTATATTAAACAAATTTTATTGATTATACATAACACAATGTATATCTATGAATACTAGAGATCCTTAGACCTTTAGTTTTCATAAGTACTTTTAAAATTTTTATTTTATTCAAGATTTTAGATAGTCACTCATCTAGGTACGTCGTATATGATGAGATTGCACGCCAGAATGTAATGATATAAATGGACAAATTGTAACTAGAAAATATTATATTCTAATGGACCGAGATATGTATAGAGAATGATAATAGGATATATTATTTTTAAACAATATTGTATTGGCTCGATGAAAGGTAGCGAATTTCGTATATAACACGTACATAATATATATAGGTATATAACAATATGTTAATATGCATATACATATATACATACATACAATATATATATATATATTAATATATAATAACCGCGTTACACCTAAACTACATACTATCACATGTTTTATGTATGATTACAATAAATTTATTACAATAACAAAAAGTATTTATGATAAATGAAAAATAAAAAATATAACCTAGATATACATAAAAAATCTAAGCATTTTTCGTTGATCACATGAATTTCGTTAAGATATGATAACATAAAATTAATCTGCATGCAGTGCATTATAATTTTTCCTATAGTTATATTGTCTATATATAACGCTTGTAAAGAGAAAAAATCGTCTCGAGCAAAATTTTTACAAGAAGAATCAAATAAGATTATAAAATTAAAAATATGTATATTTTCTAATTATTAAATAAAAAAAAATCGTTGAGCAATCATGTATTTTGTTTGTAAATAAATAAAAAAATATGTATATACCTATATAAGTAAAACACAAGGATTGGTACCGATATTTATATGGTAATATCAATGATGAATAAAATGTTCTTTCACATATTTTATAGGACTAATAAATAAAAAAAGTAAAGTTTAAAGTTTTTTATACACAATTTTATCAACTAGATTCTATAAGTAAATATTTTAATTTTGATTTTTTATTAATTTAATTTTAACAATAATTCACATTGCATGTTTAATGCAATCACCAGAATGTGCCAATAAACATTTCCAAGATGTTATCGAAATTATACAAAAAAAGTTAATTTAAAATAAAGATTAATTACTCTTCGGTCAAATTGAAACTGATTTTAGTAGAAATCATAATATTATAATACATGGTCTGGTGATTTTTATATTTTGTATTTTGGCACATGTTTCACAAAATTATGAATTAATATCAGCTATATATCAACCAATTCACGGGTAGGTACGTATTGAAATATCATTAAAAAGTATATGTTTTATATTTATATTCGTAGCTATTTAAGAGTGTGTTTACATAAAAAAAAGTTTAAAAAAAATATGATGTTGTCTATTTTAAGTTTTGATTTCGTTGTATAATTTACATGTGCACCTATATATCACAACGTATTTATTAACGTGTGCGAGTTATTAAAAATGATAATGATACACATGGTAGTTTAAAAGAGAGAAAAAATCACGTCAATTACGAACCCCGCGTAATCGTAAACAAATGTAAAATTAAGATTTAATCTCGCAATTCGTGACTGATATAGGTTGCTCGTAGGTAATAAATTATATTTTACTACATGCATTTGAATTCGCTTAGATGAGCGATGTAATCAATCTGGCTTTGAAGTTCACTATGCGCTCAGTAGTCTGGGCCAATCTCTGAAAAAACATACAATAATTTAGTTAATCATTAAGTCACGGTATGTATTTTGTTACCTAACACACACCTTACAAATTGCTATATGTATTTGGATTCGACTCTCCGACAATCCAAGTTCAATTATTTAATTACTATGTTATATATTATTTAATCACTCAAAACACCCATTAAAACAGTAATATTAACATATCGCCGTATAAAATATTATATAGTTCAAACCTCACGTTAAGTGATGAAATATTAAGTATACATTTTATTAAATATGAAAAATAAATGAATAAGAAATGTATAAGTACATACAATAGAAGTGGGCAATTGGCTATTTTAAGTATTAGATATTGAAACATTTTGTCAGTAAAATCTAAGTACAAAATTGTTTTATGGGTTATAAAATAAAAAGTCAAAGTATTTTCGAGATTAAATTTTTAGGAACGTTTGAACACCTAGACCATCTTACCCGTGGTAAGAGTCACCCCTCCACCCTATGCCCAAGGTTAAACATTTTTACACATTTTCTTTCGTTCTCTGCCGGTATGTTACTGTGAGCAACGTACTAGCAATGTCGCCGTAGAGATGTTTGCAGAAACATGTTTCACATAAGCAACAGAAATCGGTACCAGTGGAAATTGACGTATTTAACTACCGCCACAACTCAAATAAAAGGGATTTGGCCGTGTGAGATAACGGTATTTATTATAAGAAAAATTGATCAATTATTATGCGTCATATAGACAAGGAATATTCAGTATTAGATATAGACGAACTGAGTATAGGTAAATGGACGCGATTTGCTTCGGAGTTCGGTAAAAAATTAAACATAGTGAGTCTAACAAAAGCAATAAATACCTTACCTCACCAATTAAAAATAAAGCTAGTCTTGATCATATTTATTTTTTAAATTAATTACAATTTTATTCTCGTATAATAACTGTTAATATGTTATTATAAAGCAATCAAAAGATTTTTATTAAATTTAAAATTTAAGATGTACCGATATAGTAAATAATTTTATTTGTTTAATGTAGGAGAAAATTCCTTATTAATAGATTGACTATATGAATTTACATTCATATAGTCAATGTGGATTACTGAAAATTTAGTTTTTAAGTTTTATTTTGATAAATTTGCAACTTACAAATGATCGGTATTTAATTAAACCTTTTTAATTTTTAGGTTTATCAATATTTGGCTTGAAATTTACAATAGTAATGCAATTATAGGCACTGTCATATTAATTGAAATTATTATTTTAATAACGAACGCATAGTAGTATCAAAACCAACTGACAAAATTAAAAATAGTCACGATCTATATGAAGGAAGGAAGGAGGGGGCTGCAAACGCTGGATGTTAGAGGTATCTTTATTAAGATAACATTTTGCTAAACTTAAGTCCTACCATTATGAAAACTGTTTTAAATATAGCTACTATACCGTGTAGGCATAGGCGCAAATAGTGTTTGGTATTTGGGGGGAGGGGGCTAAAGAAGATCATACTATGTACTCTTGTTATAACAAAATCAGTACAATCAAACAAAGCAGTGTATTCATTAGAGTATTTGGGGAAGAGGGCTATATGCAGTCTGGGGAGCTGTTCCCCCCTCTATTTGCGCCTATGCGTGTAGACTTGAAACAAATTGTAGACTGTTAACCATTATATTATTAAGTAGTGTTTTTTTTTTTTTTTAATTTAAAAACATAAAACGGTACCGAATTCGTAATTAACGGGTTTTCAAATTATTTAATTCAAGGGATACTTACGAGAATCAAGTCTTGGACCAAATTAGCGACTCCTCTGTTGGCGATGACGAATATTCTCGTCAGCGGTCCTGGAACTCCGACGCTGTAACCGTCCTCCTTGCCGTTTAAGTCTGCTCGCACTTCTTGATTTTCGGTTTCCAGTGGTGTGGCGTCTACTGAATCTACTGATTCATCTCTATCTTGGTTGGCACCACTCCCTGCCACCAGCTGTCGTGGGACGGAAACACACGGAAAAATGGATAGTAGTGGATATTTCTCAGCTGATGTTAATGTAGTACAATTTATTGATATTTTTAATTTGTAAGTCTAATTAGTAAGTATTCGAAATACGTTGGTATTTCGAGTACCTAGTAAATAATTTTTTTTTTGTTAAATTGTTTATGACAACTACTACAGGTCCTGCCTGTAATTTTGGCTAAATAAACCACCCTCAACTCTTGTATGCATTTACAAAAATATGTGTACAAGATTTACAGTTTGATGTAGTACGTAAGTTTGATTATTTTAAATAAAACTTAAAAATTATAATTTCATTAATCTTAATATCAAATATTTTTAATGAATTATATAAAAGTGAGTACGGATTTGTATGTTGATTTAAATATCATCGTTTAGTAAAAAAAAAAATGAAAGTAATGTAATAATTACACTATTTAAAAAAAAAAAAAAAATAATAATTATAAATAATTATTATTCATCTTGTTTCATGATATTTTAAAAATGTATTATACTTGACTTAGATTAAATCATATTTGTCAAATATAGGTAATATTATTATTATTATTATTATTATTATTAATAATATTATTATTATTACCTATGATTAAATTATTTTTTACTCATCATACGTAGGTATATTTAAAAATAGATTTGTTTTAATATATCTAAATAAATGTGGAAGTTGTGTAATGTATTACATATTAAAGGGTATATTCATTCGAGTTGAGAGCGTTTGTTCTAAGACCAGTATAGGTAGGTATATTGTAAAACTTTTATGTATTTATTATTTATTAATGTTGATTAATATATTATTTATCAATATTTAAATTCTATTAAATTTAAATAAACATTTTGTTTGAATGAGAAATTGATTGTCAATTTAGATGTTTAAACTGTTTAGACATACTTATATTACGAACCTAAATAATTATTTTAATTATAAATACTTAAATAATGATATTTTAAGAAAATAAAAATGCAATTTTACAAAAATTATAAAAATATTGAAACCAAGTATTATTATTTAAAAAATTCAATACAATTTTGTTGTGTAACATTATTAAAAAAATCGATATCCATTAATTTTAATACTTATATAAATTATTTAATTATTTTAAGCTTTTCGGCAGAAAATTATGAAAAAAAGTGCAAAATTTCACTCCGTTATATTGAAAAATGCATAATTTAGGTATTTCAAAAACGCATTGCATATTTTAGCTAATAGAATTATTTATTTTAGTTTTATTTTTAGGATTGTTTTGAAAAAATATTTCTGTGTCAATAAATTGATTATGTCATAAAAAAAAAGTCATAACTTATGTCAAATTAATATCAAGTAAGTTAAATCAAGTAACCAGATGTAAGTAACGATACTGGCTGGTGCAACTAGTTTTTAGACGCACTAACAAACGTTGACAATTTATGTCACGAATTGCACGGATTACGTAATGGTGGTTAGTGAAAGTAGAAGTTATCACTTGACTTCCATCATACCCAACGAGTTTATTTTTCAACAAAATTACAGTAAAAAAGTTTAAATGATAATTTTTTTATCGTAACAGAAGTTTAATTGGTACTTTTTTCTTTTTTTGTAGTGTGGTATCGTGTTTCATGTGTGATGGAGTGTATGCACAATAGGGTCTTTAGTATGTACGATGTATTTAATTTTTTTTGGGAGCTACACAATGAAAAATCAAAAATTTAAAAATTAAAAAAATGTTTGATTAGGAATTAAGTTATTTACCGATGGATATTGAAGAGGCTGTGCGAGTGTTAATGTGTTTGGGTCGGTGCCTGCGACCACTCTGTAGAAACCACCGGCAGCCCTAGCTGCTCTGTCTGCTCCCCTCTATTGAAAACCAAAAAATCTTTTTTTGCCTCAAACCACATTTTTTTTAAAAGATTTTTTTTTATCTAAACCCTTTGTGGACCGTAATGCAATAATTGCATTTATTTATTCGAAGTAAATTACAAATAAATTTAAACGGAGCTGAATTCAAGTAAACTGGGTGAATAGTTATTATAAAATTCAAGTCAATAATTTAATTATTTAACTTAAAATGGTTGGTTAACAGTTTGTTTAATATATTAAAAATAACTTTTGGCAAATAAAAGGTATAGGTTTCTGTACTAGTCAAATTGATATTAAGGTCAACAAAGGGTTAAGATAAAATGTTGTCCGACGAGAGCAAACTAAATCATTATCATATAAATTACCCTTAGTATAATACATTATGTACACCCCCGATTATAATGATCAGATTAATCAAAATATACCGTATTTTACTACTTTAATATACTCGAGTAATTAAAAATGATCGTTTAAGTGACACACCGTATTTATACATCTCGGATAACTACAGCCTTTCATGCAATAATAATAATAGTAGTAATAATAATAATAATAATAATAATAATAATAATATTTAGGTCAGTTTTTCCAATAATTTAATTGATTACATATTTTTAATAGTGTTTACGCCTTTCACTTGTACACAATTAAATACAATTTAATTTAAATTTCGACATACTACTTGCAATAATGAAATTATATATTTTAACGCAATTTATCCATATGACTGAAAGATACTGGAAATGAACCAAGTGTACCATTGATTAAATTTGTAGGTAATTTAATAAAATATAAATGTTAAAATTTCCGATCATTGTCAACAATAAATGAATAAAAGAAATTGAATAATAATGTTTGTACAGTGACTTACATTAAAATTATCTTTAGTTTAAAATACCTTTTTTTTTTCTTATGATGATTAATTATGTACACATTAGGTATGTAAATTGATTGCTTATATTTTAATGATTGAATAATTTTTTCAATTTCACTTTAAAAGAACAAAACGTTATTATTATTGATACAATTATTTTTAAACATTATTATATATAAAATACACAAACACAAAATACGTGAATGAAGAATTATATAACAAAGGAACTATGATATAATGAGTCGTCATATCATAGATATTAAGGTGCCACACAAACCTCTTATGTCAGTGATCAGACGTGATTCTAGTATAAGATTTTTTTTTATAGTGTAAGTGAAGATATTGTTAGTTTTTATCATTTATTCATCATGAATACCTATGTGCTTATTTTTGTCTATTAACAACACGCATTTATAGTAAAGTTATACGATATTTTTTTTAAACGAGGGTTTAAAATGATACCTTATTAAAATGAGTATTCAAAAATTACTTTAAATTTAAATAAAAAATTATTGTTAAATGGTAAAAATATCTATAGAACCTTATTTAACATAAGTAAATGTATGATTCATATGATGTATGATTCATTGTGTCTACAACCCGAGCTTATTGTAATGCAATAATTTACTGGTCTTAAGTAAAAGTTGTCCCAGATATTTTAAACAAATGAAATACGATATCCTATTATTAAAGTGGGCGTCCAGTTTTATAGAGAACTCATTGAATATCGGCCTTGTGTTCTGGTAAATGTTCTCTAATAGGTATATGTTTTTATTACCATTAAAATAAATTTACCATTTTTATCAATGCATTTAATTAGTCTTTGGTGCTGACAACATAATTACAATAAAAAATATATACATTGAAAATTATTAGTCAAATATGTAAATATCTAACGTTTGAGGTAAAACTAAACTGAAACGCTAGAAGGTCCAAAGTGAAAAAAAATGGTGTGACGTGAAGTGGCGTAAACCTAGTAAATGTATTACTTTTTACATCCCGAAATATTGTTGTTTAGGGTAGCGTTTATACGTTTAATGATAATTATCATACATTATGTTGTAATACGTTTACAGTAATAGATAAGTTGTTAAAATATACAGTTATAAAATTATAATATTAATTGAGGATAGTAGGACAAAACACGATTCCACATTTTTTTTTTTATATATTTGTATATATTATTACTGTGATTAGAAGTTATCACGGATGTCATGCTCATAAGTCTTGACGAGGTTAATAAATTTTAATTATTTTTGTATTTAATTTGTTTTTTCAACATTCTAAATACTCTAAGTGAAAATAACAAGAATTAGGTACGAGTAAAGACACTCACTCGGATTAAATCGAATAAAAAGTTTCCCGATCCACCACCACCTCCTCCTCTTAAATTGAACAAAAATCTTTTGTTTCTTGGGTCCTCTTCGGTCTGCACCGGGGTCTCATCGTCGTTCGTGTTTTGTAACGCATTATCATCGGAGGACGTTTCATTATTTTCTAAAACACAATACCATACATCCCGTTATATACTTTTTTTTGGAAGTTTACACTTCCAATATTATTTAGAAGAAATTTGATCATTCATGCTCAAGAGCACACCTTTAAGCACTTAAAATATGCAACAGACGAGAGATGATTTCTGATCATTTTTACGCACCGTCCCATTTCGAAACACAATGTTTAATTAGTTGTCGAAAGCTTGTAGAGGATTTGGTGGATAATGGAAATATTGTGTCCAACGAAGCATTTCATATAAGCGTGTTTTACTCACAGTGTGAGTGTGCTGTGTGCGACCAGTTGATGTTAAGTAGGGTGTCTTCATTCAGTTTGTTATAAAACAATTCGCAACAACCTTATGTATTGTAATCGTGTAGAACAATATTACATAATATTATTAACTCTATTCCCTCTCCCTCTGACACGTTTCTCTGAAGCTGACCATCATTAAGTATATGATTTATAATATTTGTTGAGAATTATGTTGATAGTAATTATTTTACATTGTTATAATCATAGGTGCAACTAGACATTAGAGCAGAAGGGTTGCGCGTCCTAAATCTTCACACATCGGTTAATTTTTCATATGTACACACTAAGATTAAGTAACCTCTTCGACTTTTTCTTAAATATATATTCTTCATACCCTTCACTTAAAAATACTATACTTTATAGAATATTTATTTTACGAAATAGTTCAGGAGTGCTTACAATTTTTTGCGTATGTTATTAATTTTTTTCTTATTCATCATGAAATTAATTACCATACACGCAATTGTTAACTAAACTAATTATTTAAATTAAAAAAATTAACTTATAAGTGCCATATTTGTAATTGTTATTGTGTTAGGTACTATTAAAGAAAATATTTTTTTTTTCAACTTAAATTGCAATATATTTTTTTATGGGTGCTAATAATCCCAACTAAAGTTTCCTTCCTAGTTGCACCAATGGCTATAATAATAATACATTAAACCTATTACTGTATTTTCGACAATTTTTTTATTATCAACAAAATAATAATATATTAAATTCTGTTTTTCATTTTTTTCCATGTAAGAAAAATTAATTAAGAACTTATTTCTCATTTATTGTAAAAACTGTGTCGAATAATAATCTGATTAATGTAAATGTAGAACAATCACATTAAACATCAATGAACTCACTTGAGTATGTTTATGAAAACAGGTAATTTAAATAAGTGATAGCTTCAATTATAACCTTGATATTTTTATTAAATTCAATTGTTATACTATTAACAATATTTTTTCTTATTTTTCGTTTTGAGATAGATTAAACCCACGGCTGGGCCACCAATAACTAATAGATTAGTCGATTAAATGAATATTATAGAGGAGCAATGAAATGTTGATTACTATAATATACTTAGTTTTTGAATAAACCTTAATTGTTTTGTAGGAGAATTCAAAGAATTCTTTACTATAATATATTACTATTACTTTTGTAAATAGTTTCTATGCAAAAATAAACTTGCATGACTATTCTTAAACTTCATTTTACTTGATGAAAAGTTGAAAGGTTTAAATTTAAAAAAGTCATACGTTTTGATTCGATCGAGTAGGCAAATATAACTTTAACGCATATTAATAATTAAAACTCAATAAGTAGGTATTTCAGTGCGAAGAGTAGCATACATAACATATAATATGACATTTAATTATTCTAGGCAAAATAACATGTCAATACATTTGCTTAGTTTTTTTTTATAGGTATGGCGAGATTTTAGAACATAGTTTATTATAAAACTAACGAGTGTAACCCTTATTCCACGTGCAATATTAAAAATAAAGAAAGAAAAAAAGAAAGAATGTCATACATAATTTAACTTTATTACAATTTATATTCACACATATAAATAAATAGTCAAGAAATAAAATTAAAAAAAACTATTACCATTCACCTAATTAATTAATGAAATAAATAAAAAAATAAATAATTATCAACATTATTAAAATATTTTAATTTTTATACTTTGCCGTCATATTTTACCAGTGTCTGTAAGCGGTGACCGTTTTTGAGCTGAACTTGTTTTTTCCGTCGACGCTTCCCTGGCAGTCCTCTTCACGACAGTCCCTACTGTGTTATCCGAATCTGAAGGCTATAATGGCGAAAAAAAACAAATAAATAACATTAAAATTAAAATTTCAAATAGTAAAGGTATTGATGTATTAATGTATTTTGAGATCTTTTTTTATCGAAAAGTATGTAAAACAAATGATAAGATATCCAGCATCAACGTGTACCATGCTACAATGTTATTAGTCTATAGTTACCTTTAATAATACAGTAAATTTAAATAATAAATTATAAATTCCCTGATGCATCAAATGCACTACTCCATGCTATGTTAAAAAATTAAACCTCAAATAACATGCGAATTCGAAATAATAATAATAATTGTAATAATACAAATTATAATAATTGAACACTGTCAATCAAAAACAATTTGATCAACTTTCTACAAAAGCGTTATCCGTATAAATAATAATAATGGCAATCTAGTAATCTCTAGTAATATTTTAATAAATACCAAAAGTTGTACTGCATTTTAGTTGGTTTCTACAGCGATACATTTACATATTATACATTGTTGTACACTTAGTAGTATATACCTGATTAATTTATATAAACAATTTCTTACTAATAGAAATTATTTTCGTTTAAAGCTAGAGCCACTGTAATAATATATATATAATTATTGTAATAGCAAGTTCGCTCTCAAGACAAGCACGTTTATGAAACATATTAAGCACTATTCATCAATTTTGCAAAATATTACATTCCACTATATATATATATATATATACATTTATATACGATTCACAATTATTACGATGCAATCGCAAGTTCACCTATTAATGTTTATTATTTTTAAAATGGTTTAATAATATTAGTAGGTACCTATGTGTATACACCAATATTAAAAATGATTTTTTAACTTTAAAAACATATCAAAAGCACAAATCTACAAGCTATAATTACTTGGGAAAATAAAAATAATAAAAATATACACAAAAAGCAATTTAAAAAAACCATTCCCGTGTTGTGTTTTATGTGGTTTAATGTTGAGGACGATAATCGAATAGTAAAAAATATTTAATACACTAAACATACATAATATAAAAAAAAATTGTATTATTATTATGTATACATCTAGAGATCACGTGTCTCATAGTGTAGTAAAGAACTGAATAATTCATATGTCAGCATAACAAAACGCAGTATTTTTTTTTTATTTATTTTTTTTTTTTTGTAATGTCGATACATTTGTAAAACCTATAGAAAATCGGTATTTAACTTAAAAATATCTTATTTTTGTCGTTTACGAAAGCAATCTGTTAAACGATACAAATAACATTGCCTCGGACGGAATTTTTAGAGTGGGCGAGACCAATATTCTAAATCGTAATTTTCACACTCTACGACAGCAGGAAAACGTAACACCTAATATTATACAGGTATCATAATGTAGTCGGTTGACTGCTATAGCTAGCTCGATTGTAGCATTAAAAACGTGTATACATGTATGTATAGTGTATACTTACACTTACTTATATATGTTTTACCCGACTGAAGAAAATTATGCTTTCGTGACAATCGCAATAACGATCACATGTAATTCCGAAGAGAATTTTTCTCTGTTCATAGACCACTCTAGCGATAAACACAACACAGGCAAACATCTAGGAAATTTATTGTTTCCAAGACCCGGATTTTTAGTAGGAAGCATTAGCTCGTTGAATCTGGGAAATATTATTTCTTTTTTTTCCTAACAAGCAGAATTCGATTTTTCACTACAATAGTCAAGTTTCTTATCTCTAAAATGATTATCATGCTCATGCCCGGAATTTTGGGAATATTTGGTGAACGAATTAAATAAAAAATAAATAAATGAATAATATTTGGGAAACTTGGGATCAAACGACAACAACCAGAATAATTTTCGTTTTGAATTAAAAAAAAAAAATAAATAAATAAAAAAATGTTTAGTTAAAAATTCGAACTCGATCATTGGCGTCGGATTATCGATAAAAATCGAGGAGGAAAGATTAAGAGGTAAAATAAATTCAGACATTGGATCGGTTATTGTCACACGGGTATAATAATTATTTATTCAACGACGATCGAGAGGAAAACAAATCGCCTCCAGCAAACCACATAATCCATAAATGTGCCTCTTCTGCAACAGGGCAATGTTACATCATGTATTTTGTGAAGAGACGCCGAAAAGAATGCGTACAAAATATAATATAAGCTACCTATATAAAAAATTGTTAAAACAAAAATATTTGACTGGGGAGAAAAAGTGATATGGTGAGTAATGAGTATGCACATACTCGAGAACATAGATCTGTGGATTCGGCGGAATCGTCATCGATACAGGATCGTAGTAGCCAACCGTAACAACAATAACGAAAATAGTGACATCAGCAACGCTGCTCGTTGGCAAACAAATTATTATTGCGTAACTTTCTAACGCTGCGGGGTGGAGGACACGCGTCACTTAAAATAACAGTTATGACAATACAACTAATAATACATAATATAACATTATTATTATTATTATTATAAACAATAATATGTACTACAGCCATGCACCACGGCGGGGCCTGGGGGAGGGAGGGAGGAGGATATTTTAGTCGGCAGTCCGACCGTTTTCGATTTACCATTTGAGTGGTCTGTGCCACGGTCGAGACGGCGGCCGCTGCGCTCGTTGCCCCGGCGTTGTTGGTGGTGATGGTGGTGACGGAGGCGGCGGCGGCTTCGGTGGTGACGGCGGCGGCGGCTGCGGCCTCGGTGGTGACGGCTGCTGAGTCGGCGGCCGAGTCAGCCGATGCGGCGGCGGCGGAGTCTGCAGCTGCCGGCGGTGACGTGCTGTCCGACGGATCTCCTACTCTGGACTCTATGGATTCCGGTGTGGCCGAGGCCGGCGCATCTGTCGACTGTTCTTCTTCTTCGTCCAACGCCGGTGGGAATGTGGGTAACGTAATCGATATACGCCGGCCACCGTTACCACCCGCTTCACCGCCGCCACCGCCACCGGCCGCTGTGCCGCCCGCGCCGGCTCCAGCTCCGCCGCCAGCGCCACCCCTGAGTACTAGCCGGCCGACCACGCGGAATAGGAATCGTGTGATTTGTTGAATCTTTCGGTCGACTATCTAGAAAAACAGGTGACACCCCAAACACACGTACACTAAAGATAAATTTTGTTTTACTTTTGGTCGTTTTTTTGTCGGAAGTTTCGACACAATATTGTTTATAATATTATGTACTTATTATAAGTTTTTATTCACAAACACACAAAACATCTTGCACTGTCTTAAACCAGTGTTCGGCAGCCCTCAGTACTTTTGCAATACAAGTATAGGAAAAATACAAAATACATTGGTTCTTTGGAATTTCGATGGTACAGTTATACTTTGAACTTTGCCGTTGTAAAAGTACAAAATACATTGTATTAAATATTTTATTTTATTTTATATTATACAGAACACAGCATTTAAATTTGTCACTTCTATCAATTCTTAACAAATATAAGATGTATTTTGGATTTCAATTTATGATAAATATAAAACACTTTTGTATTTTGTACTTTGAACTATGATAAATTCAAAATACTCATGTACATTGTACTTTTAGCTTTGACAAATACAAAATACTCATTATTTTGTACTTTGACAAATACAAAATATTTATGTATTTTTGACTTTGAATCTTGACAAATAAAAAAAGTTTTTATATTTCAGCATTGGTGAAATACAATTTTGCCGAACACTGTCTTAAACATATAGATACTATCATTATTATAATTATCATCAAAACAGTGTTTTGTGATAAATTCATCCGTACACTTTGACGAGTAACATCATCACCGCCATCATGTAACGTAGTCAATAGTCAAATATGTTGTATTGTTATTATCATAAAGTAATTATAAGTTGCGTTACATCAGTGATTTGAAACGTGTCCAGAAGGTTTGAATGTGAGGAAAGTGTGTATTTGACGCCACAACTAGTTACTACATACAGATACGATAAACTAGATAGGTAGGTAAATGTCGATGGCGGTAAGACTAAGTGCATGCAGTCAAATTATTATGCTAACGGAGTTATTAGTAAAGTAGTGTATATAGCTTAACTCTTTGGTCCTGTAAGTATACGTGATTCATTGAGAATGTACGATTCAGTTGATAAGTATGGTGTAAGTTGATATTCCTTAATAGTCTATGAAATATGCATATTATTCGTTTACTATTATTACTTATAAAATCCTATAATAAATCATATTAAATATTAAATTGCTAATAAAAAGGTTTTTAAAATATATCACATGTAAAGTAAATTACACGATTTAGATTTTTCTTATTTATTCGATCAAATGTTCCGAAGACCTTAGGATTTGAAGAAACCAAGTCTTCAAGAAATAATAAATTTGTCAATTAAAAACACTATTATTTATTGTAATTCAAATAAGAATTTTGAAAATAAAACAATTTAAGTGTATGAGAAAATTGCGTAAATAAAAATCTGGTAAATAATATAATGTATAATAATGTAGCAAATAATTTTATAGTTTAATTAATTTTTTTGAATTTGTAAATTATATATTTACAACCCAATAATCTCAAAATTCCTCTCTCCTCCTCTATCTCTCTTTCTCTCATTAAAAAATAAAAAAAATAAAAATAAACAAATAATAATAATAAAAAAGATATTCATTTGCTTACTCTTTGGTATCATGGAATCCTGCGAATCGCTATTTGTAGAATATGATATATAGGTATAAGGTAGTATACTCCTATGCATTACATACCCTATAAATACTAATATTATAGTTAATGTAATAAACGTACGTAGTAAATGGAGTGAACCCATAGTAATTTTAGTGATTCAGGCGTCAGTAGGTGATTATCTAGTTCAGGGATTCCCAACCGCTGTGCCGCGGCACAAAAGTGTGCCGCGAAATTCTGCTGGTGTGCCTTGTAATTTCTTTTCTTTTTATGTGTGTTTATTTATTTTATATTATTTCTTAAAATTAATAGTTATGTTAATAGCATTGACTTCGAAGTGTGCCGTAAAAACTTATAAAATGATCAAGTGTGCCACCAAGTAAAATAGGTTGGGAATCCCTGCACTATACGTTTTGTCTCGTTCAGTATTCGAACAACACGGACCGTTTTTTTATTTGCACTTTTTTTTTTATTATTATTATGTTTATATTTTATTGTACTTTGAAATTATTTATAGAGTATTCATTAGGTGTATGTGAAGATATGAAAATCAATTTTTATTTTTTTTTCTTATATTATTAACTTCCTTCGTTCAGATCGTTTTATTGAAGAAATGTTTTATCAAGAGAATCCCACTCTACGTGCGAAGAACACCCCGACGAGCGAAGTACACACTTTTTTAATTTTGCAACTCGATTTTTTTTTAAATAATGTTTGTAAATAATATTTTTTTTTCTTTTATAAATAAACGGAACGCTTACCATAATATATTATTCGATTATACTTTCATTGGATATAAATGCACGTAAAAAAGAAAATTTGGATATAGTTTACAGTTAATTTGGAGAGAATTATGAAACATTCGAAAATACATACATACCCACGACTGTCGGTTCAAGGTCAACGAACACGGCTCTCGGCACATGTTTTCCGGCACCGGTCTCACTGAAGAACGTGTTGAAGCTGTCGTCTCCACAACCTACCGATTTGTCAGACGGCATTTGACCGTCGGGTTGAATGCCATGTTCTAGGCAGTATAGCTCCCAGCAAGCATTTCCGATTTGGACTCCGGCCTGACCAACGTGTACAGAGATACATTCACGCTATTGAATAAGAATATGACAAACTATTAGTAATAAAATATACTACTCCGAGTTACTGGATATCAAAACACTTTCATAAGGTATTAATCATGTACAAATAAAACAAGAAAAGGTATTATTTTACTGTAAACTTACCATGATTAAAACAAATTTGACATCACTATGACATGACTGAATGAAAAATGCAAAAACTCTAACAAAACGTATTGTTCGAAAACAAAATGCAACTTAATAAAAACGGTTGCTAAGACAAGGAAAAATATAAAAATTGAGTTTACCTGAAAATGCTTAACAGCCAACATTTATCGAATAATTTAATAAATCGTGATTTCAAATAACAACTTTTAAATCTTTATAAATTATGATACATATGTATTCCTATCCTCCTTCTCTATTTTCATACATGATTATAAAATCACCAAGTTATAATTTTTTTTAGATTCTGAACGAAGTGAAGAAGCTTATGTTTTTACAATGATTTTTATTTTTTATTTTTTATTTTTATGGAAACACTTTTTTGTATAGAAATGCTTGTCCAAAAGTTTCGATCAGTATCTCAATAGAACCGGAATCGTACCCAAATGGTACTTTAAAGAGGTCATTTTTCCAATTTTCTAATACTTTTTCTAAAAACGGAGAAAAACTGTCGAAAAGTTAACATTTTTCAAACATATTCAACTTACTGTCAATCAACAAAGCCAAGTATGTTAAATATTCACTCTATCCTATGATTAGTATTACTTAAGCACTCTACATCTCAAATTGAAATTGTACATATCCAATGCGTAAGTCAAACCGAATATAACATACGCCAGTCCTGCCTGATCTCCTAATATTAATTTGACTAGCTGGAGAAATCCTGAAGCGTTCCAGGCGAAAATACTCCAAAAAATCACGGATCAACTGTGGTTCATGTCAAATTCAACTATCCGAGTTTTAATAAAACAAAACAACAAAGAATGAAAGAATTCTGCGCTCAATAAACCGAAAAAATAAAACAAAACATCAAATATTACGATCACATCAAAAACATCAACTGTCGCCTCTCAAAATAACTGAGGTACGTTAGTTTGTACGGTGAATTGATTCATTCATACAAAAATACAAAAATCGTAATTAAAAAATGAGAGAATAGGGTTAGGTGGGTGAAAATTACTTAACAATCTACGTATTCTCATACCTACCAAATATACAAAAGATTTTTTATCAAAATCGTCGAGCCGTTTCGGAGGAGTTTGTACACAAACACTGTTTCTTAAAATGTTTATAATTTAGAATTATTGTGTGTTGATTAATATTTCTTAAAAGACCCTCAGAAGACTTGTTGTGTGAGAGAGACAAGAAACCATCTTCGTTCTCATCTCTACTCCGTGCTGTTTACTGGGTGAGCATTGACACCGGTAGACGCTTAGTGGGGATAACTAATCAGTTATCAACCACGAATAAAAATGATTAAATTACTAATATTGCTATTTAAAAATAGGGATCGATGATAGAAGGGTGAAAATTGAGGGTGTATATATTTTTAATGTCACATCATAAAAAATAAAAATAAAAAAATTTGTCTAAAAAAATTTTTTTGATGAACCATCCTTATAACTTAGGGTATGAAAAGTAGATAACAACCTATTCTCAGACCTACCGAATATACATATAAAATTCCATCGAAATCGGTCAAGCCGTTTTGCAGGTGTATGGCAACTCATACTGTGACACGAGAATTTTATATATTAAATTGTCTTAAATTCGTCCAAAGGGTCCAATAGCAGATGAATAGACTAAATTAATGTTCCGGATAATTTTATAAAAAAGGCCCAAAGGTAAAAATTACTTTAAATACATAGGATTTCCAGAACTAACTTATGGGACATTCAACTCTACACCCTCTCCCTTTTACCTCGTACAACATATATACATATTTATTTATTTATAATGTAATTAATATCTAATATATAAAAGTTAAAAGAGTAAATCCTGTACTTATGTATATAAACATAATTTTCATGATAATATTATGCCAATGAAAAATAATTTCTATAGATAATAAATTACTGAAAATTGAAAAGTGTAATATCAATACAATATAAATTATAATATAATATATTATTTCTTGTTTATTAGTGTTTTTGATACTAAACAGAGTGATTATGTTATTATCAATTACGAAGAAGAGAAATGTTTTATGACAAAAAATAGTCATACACACATATTCATCTCCAGTTTAGGGATAAAAATATTAAAAATTTCCAAATTGGTCCAAGAGTTGTAATCGATGTAGTAATTTTCTTAATTGGATCATTTTTTATTTTATAAACTAGTTTAATATGTATGCTGTCATTTTAAAAAATAAAGTTGACATCCTTAGAAGGTATAAAATATGATGGCTGATGTATCGAAAAAGTACTTCATAATTGATGAATCAAGGTAACCAATCTATTAATACTTATTGCTATTTTTGGTATTCTTTAATTTTACCTTATAAATCAATAATTATTTGGAAGAATTACATTTTGGATGGACAGGGACACCGGAACAAAATATAGATTGTGGGGAGGTAAACTGAGGGCAATCAACCAATACACCGAAAATAATATAATACATATACCTATAAGTCCAGATTCTTTTCCAAGCTGATTATTTGGATATATTAGGTTAACTAATTTCAAACCTATATTTGGAGGGGCAAAACACATTCTTTTCCCCTCCAAAAAAAAATCCGGGGGGGCACCTGCCCTTCTTGCCCCCCCCCGGTTCCGGCGTCCCTGTGGATGGACTCTGTTTATTAATATTTTGAATAGCGAATACTGTAATAGTGTATAAATAATAATAATAATAAATAAGAAAGGCCTACCGGGATTTTCTCGGTGTCCCGGTGGATCTATCCGCTCCTGTCCACTAGGCTCCAAATCAAGCATTATTTGCATTTTTATTATCATTTCATTCATTTCAATGCCATACATAACTGTATGTTACGTATGTACAAAAATAATTGTTGGTATAAAACTAACTATAAAGTGTCAGAATTATTTGCATTTTTTACTATCATTTCAATGCCATGCCTAACTGTACGTAACGAATGTACAAAAATAATAGGTATATAATTGTAGGTATAATGTGCAGAAACTATAAAATTAAAATAACAGTGTACGACAAATACTATTAAAATTTAATATAATTCAAAATGTTTTTTTGGGTAACATACTAAATAACTTAAGCAAACATCACTAATGGCATACGTATGAAAACACATGTAAATCTATTTAACTGCCAAAAGAATATAAATAAATCACTTCATTAGCAAATATGGAATATTCTATAAAATCAGTGGTGTATAGTCTATTACAAGCCATTTAATTAATTTTCAACTATTTGTTACCTGAAATTGATCAATTTTTACGTTGGAATTATGAAGTTCTTCTTAACAGAATATGCTTATTTATTCTTAGTAATAAATATATTTACGAATCAAGTGGGTAAGTTAATTTTATATTACTACATTGAACAAAATTATATTAATTTAAAATAAAAAATCTATTATATACAGGTATATAAAAATATAACGAAATAAGTAAATAATAAATAGAAATCAATGTATAATTATTGCACTATATATTATATAATAAAATAAAGTAAATAAATAAAATAAAATTAGCCTGGAGTATACTATTTTTTTTTTTCATTAAATTATTTTTTCGATTTTAAAAATCATAATCAGGTTAAGAAAATAAAGTAAATAAAAAAAAAGATATTTAATTAAGAAATACAATGTAGAAATTGATAAAATGGTCATTTTAAATAGAGAATGTAATGGGAGGGATTGTTTAAAATGAACAGAGTGCACATAGATGTGTAAAAAAGTGAATTTATCCGACTGATTGTTATTATTATTTAAAAGATACTGATATATAATATTATATTATTTTTAAAATCTGTTTGAACATTTAAGATATTATTAAAATTATTTTTCTTTATTTGATTGTGTATATGTAATTTTTCTAACACAGAATTTTTATTATTATTATTATTATTATTTATTTATTTATATTATATATTTACATATTTATGTAAATTTATACAAGATTTTATACATATTATAATATGGCATTATACATAATAATTGTCTCCGTAAGCTAAGTTTGTTGTGGAGACAAGGTTCTTATAAATA
>JAIPRM010000050.1:65885-101560 GCA_025469315.1 Stegophylla sp. TES_Ste_2020
TGTTTAAATTTTCATAAAATTCGGATCAAAAAATGATGGTTTCCGAGTCGTTTTTGTCAAATTTTGGGTAGTTTTTTCCAAAAAAAAATTGAAGAATTGAGAAATTCAAAAAATGACCTCTTTAAAGCACAATCTAGAGGCAAATCCGATTTCAAAAAGTTATTGATCGAAACTTTTGGACAAGTATTTCTATACGAAAAGTTGTACACAGAAAAAAAAATAAATAAAAAAAATAAAAAATAAACATCATTGTAAAAACACTAGCTTCTTCACTTCATTCAGAATCTAAAATAAGACGTTTTATATAAAAAAATAAAATCTTCTTTTACATAATTCTCATGTTGATTGCGTATTATAGGATGATACACAGGAAACAATTTTAGTCTGCATCAAGAACTGAGGTGCATAGACAACGATGTACGACAATCAAATTAATTTGTTTACGTATTACCTACAGTTGATATTTTACGTCAACGGCATTGTCGGCATAATTATAATTAATTGTCGTGTCATCTGTACATCTTAAAGGTCAGCTGTCATCGCAAACATATTATAATAGTATAATCATACTGGTAAACCTCGTTAATGCTTTTCGAATGTACATATAACTTCACACGACGCGACGCAGCCGTGCCAGATGCATACAGTCACGATTTGTGCGTGTACAAAACCGTTTAACAGTGTGTAAAAAAAAAAAAAACGCATTAATTAGTTTCATAACGAAATTTCTTTGTAGCGCATAGCTTGTTATAAAGTCATCGACCGTTATCGTGTTTTGCCAACAGCGTATTTTAGTATGAGTATTTAACGTCAAAGAAAATGTGAGTAATTTTCAACAGTTTTGGTAATACGAAGAATGAATGTAGTGAGACTTAAAATCGGTTGGAAATATTTAGTTACGTAACACAGTGTTTCTAAAACTGTGGACTGTGGTCCCTTTGGGAGCCGTACCGTATGTTACTGTGGGGTTGTAAAATATTTGTATGAATGTATTTTATTTTACCTATTTATGAAAATACATCTATGAAAAAAAACAAAAAATGTAAACATCATCGGTTAATTAATTCATCTCTATGCTTATTTAAAATTTAATATTATTCTGCAGTTATTTTAAGAGGTATTCAAAAATGAGTTTATTATTTATTTTATATGCATTTTTAATGTGTTAAAAAAATTTTCCCCATTATTTCACAGTAATTTTGATACCGAAAAATTCTATATCTTAGACCTAGGAGGCCATAATAGTTTTACATTAAATCAACAGAGCCATATAACAAAAAAGTTTGAGAAACATTAATTTAATATACAGGCGTGTACTGAAAAAAAAAATTTTGTTTGAAGGTTTAAGACTCTACTTGTAACAATATAAAGAAGTACTATCATGATTTTGTAATTTTATCATTTTATAGAAATAAAATATTTTAAAATATTATCATCTTAGAAATTGTCTTAGTCTGGGTAAAAATACATAAAATCACAACAAATAAATCAATTACATGTACTCTTACGATAAGAGTACCTTTATATTTATAGATGGTCACAAATCATTAGTACGTCATTCCTTCATTCTTATAACTCCTGCAGGATGACAATGTTTTCTGGTCATCAATGAAAAATTAGCTGTAAACAATTACCTACGTTACGAGATTCAATTTCGGGTTTAGTCGTAATTTATATTGAACGATACCTATGTCAGTTATCAGAATACAATGAAATTATATTATCGTATGTACACAAGATTTTTTGGTGATAAATAGATATTAAATTTTTTTTTTTTACTTTAAATAAATATTTATTGTGTAAAAACTTGGATAATTTGGAGGTGTAGTATTTATGGGTAAAAAGTTTGATATATTTTAAATTTTACTAACTTTCTCTCCCTCAGAAAAAATAATTAGAAATGAATAAAATTAACGCTCTAGTTGCATACATTCCGGAAATAATCACGTTTGAGGCTACTTTGAAATAGGCATAAATCTAACGGCTACGTAAGACATTAAAAATGTTTGATTAAAAATGATTAGAAAGTTAGTTTCTGATTATTAGATGACTATACTGTTTATGTTATTTTAGATATGGAAACCGTATCCATCAATCAGTCGTAATCACATTCTAGCTCGCGGTGTCTTCAGCGACAATAGGTATCACTGTTTCGCCTTGTGGCTTATGGTTTGTTTTACTCAGTTTATTTGCTGGTTAAAAAGTCCAAGTCTCTACATAATATTATGTCATTCTTATGAGTAAATTTTTCTCGATATTTAATACGTTTCTCGAATCGCAAGTCATCCTGGTAATTGTGTGTGTTACGATTATAAAATATTTATATTTTATTTATTTATTTTTTATTGTTATTTAATTTGTCATTGAAATACAGTGTATTAGGCAACAGTCTATTACTTTCTATAAGCTTTTTAATGATTCAAACAAATGAAAGCACTGTTGAAGATATTAATTAACATTTTTATCCCTTCAGTAATTGGAATGTACGATTTTTTGTTAAATGTAATAAACAAAATCACGTTTTAGGGTTTTTTTTTACAGAACACTTACATTTTAATTTATTAACTTTTTATTATACTGACAGACTATAGAAATTCAACATTTAGAACATAAATGGATTATTTTAGTTATTACATTGATACAATAATGCCTAATGGAATTATTTTTCAATTTCAAATATATATATGTATCTATAACCGACTAGTACAACTATTTTTCTAATTTTTTTAAAATTGAAAACACAAAAAGGAATTCTATATTTGTTATTATTCATATGATTTAAATTTATGAATGTATATTTTAATATATTTATTCTCTTTTTTTTTGAATCTAGAAAAAAATACCTCAGAAGAAATATCCATGGTAAAACTACTTGGTAAAAAAATACTTGTAGAAATAATACTTATAAGGAAAATTATCAGTGGAAATAGTCTTTAAGAGCAAAAAAATGCCAAAGAAAAAATTTCCGAGGAAATAATGTTCAATAGCAAAACTACTCGACAAAAAAAAAAAAAATTATACAATTTAATACATGAATACGTTATATATATATATATATTGTCATATAGATCATAACAATGATGATATTATGACTTATTTAACAATATTATTAAATTATTCCCATACTTAAAAAAAATCATAGAAAATGAGCAGATTAATCTTAAATAAAGATTAAAGCACCAATTTTTTTTTAAAGGTTTACAAAATGGCTATTCTGAATTTTTTTCTAAAAATGTAGTATAAAATTAAAATTTGAAAATTTGGATCCTAGTGTAGTAATAACTTTTTTTTTAAAAAATTTAAAAATTATTAACAAAACGAAAGTTATTGCATTTATCAAATCGTAATACGACACCCTATATATTATATTATATATTAGACGACTAATAAAAAATAATACGCCCGTCTATAATTACAAATATCATAGTCAATTGAAATAAATTAACAGTTATATTTTTATATCAAAACAATTTTATTTATATTCCTATTCAAATTATAAAACTGATAAAACAAATGAGAAATTTAAAAAATTAAAACTTTTTTTCCAGAGTTATGTAAAATAATATTAATGTCTGTAACTATGTATAAACATACATATATGACTATTTTAAATGTCTTATCACATTATTTACAACAAGTAAAAAGTGTTATTTAAATACCAAGTTTATGATTATGAAAGTACTATAGGTTTGTTAATATGTACGTTGGAAAAAGATATTTCTTTCTGGTTTTATTTCCTTAGTTAGGATTTTCTTTCGAAAATTATTTCCGTGGGTATTTCTTTGTGAGGTATTCTTTACCAATTATTTTTATCGGTTACCTCTTTTTTTTTTTTTTTTTGGATTTTACGATTGCAAAATAAAATTTAAAATCTGTGTATGTGTAAAAATAAAAGAAACTATAATAATTGTCGATAAGGTTTAGAAAATTGATTACTTAATTAGATGTATAAAATGCATGTATACTGCAAAGGTAATGTTAATTTTAATTACTTTTTTCTTTAATGATGAAAAATGGTAACAAACATTTTTAATGTCATGGTTGATATTTAGAAACTATACAACTTATTATAATGTTTCATAGACAGTTACATAAACTCGAGTGGCTCCTAGACGTGTTCTTTTAACAGATTTCAAAATGACGTATTATTTGTCCTTGTTGTTATTATCATCTTATATTGTTTAATCGGAATCACCGCTCATATAGTGATAGATTAATGACATTTTGATTTAAATTACGGGATTGACCAATATATATTATTATACTTCAAAATGAAATTTTTGATTTTTTCTTAACTTAATTTTTTGCTTTTTTCATACATTTATACTAAGTTTCAGTATAGTATTAATCCTAAGGAACCTTTGTTATTATTTTCATTTAATAAAGTAGAATATGTATTTGAAATTTAGATTTATCTTTTAATGGGTTTCATAGGCTTAAATTCAAACAATTTTTTATTAATTTATAATACCCTTGTCCGTATAACTTTACTCTAAATCGTACATTTAAATCAAATTTTTGGAAAATTTTGTATTAAGCTAAACACAATT
Source organism: Stegophylla sp. TES_Ste_2020 (assembly GCA_025469315.1). Taxonomy (NCBI): domain Eukaryota; kingdom Metazoa; phylum Arthropoda; class Insecta; order Hemiptera; family Aphididae; genus Stegophylla; species Stegophylla sp. TES_Ste_2020. The sequence goes on from JAIPRM010000050.1 coordinate 70,436, forward strand.
TATCATAAATATTATTAATAATTAATATTAAGTTAAGATGAAGAAATTTAAAAGTAACTAAGGTAATCCATTCAATAACTAAAGGGTGAAGTGTAGAATAAATAATTTAGTTGTCAAGTCCATTAACAGATACAGAATGCTTAAAAAGTTATGAAAATAATGAATTTATTGAACTGTACAGCTATAATATCAGTAAAGGTAAAATAAACTAAATATTTAATGTGTCTCTTTACAAGAGAATAAAGAAAAATATTATTAATCCTCACATTACAAATAGGTAGGTAAGTTTCAATGGATAACAATATAATCCTATACTTAGAAATATATTTTATTAGTTCTTACAAACTAAGTGTCTCTTGTCAGTGCATTCATTTTGCCGACCACATCGTTTAAGTAGATTAGAATTTATTTTGTATGCATGTAATTTACATAACCACTAGATATGTTGTAAGAAATATAAAATCATGACCCGGACGTATACCTTATAACATACTGGTTTAGTTTAAATGTGGTTGTCCTTAACGAAAACATTAACTCAGAAAAAAAATAAACGTGTTTTACCATCTCTTTTATGCTGTCGATGAAATGATAATATGGGTGATAAATTTATCATGTAAATTTTTTTTTCAATATATTTATTTGATTTTATTAATTTAGATTGATCTTCACTCATTTTAACGAATTACGCCATATTTATGAATTTTAAATGTTTAAAAATAATAACTTGTTTGATCACTATTCATAAGTAATTTCAAATTTTCAGAAGTATTGTGATTTGAAAATTGAAATAAAAGTAGAGGTAGTAAAACTTAAAAAGCAGTGATATAGATAATAATGAATAATTTAATTTATACTAAAAAAATGCAGTGGTAGAAGAATTTTTAAAAAAACATAACGAATATGTTAACAACATGATTATTAAATTATTTTATTTATTTAAAACATTTATTATACTCAATTTAAAAAAAATAAACAAATAATATTTTTCAATGACAATTGCACGAAAGTTTTTATTTAATAATTTGATAATGTATTTCTAGGTGATCATCAATCATGATTAATGATTCAAAGTTAATTCCATAAGTTGTCTTAATATGTTATAAAGTAAATTAATATTTTGTTCCATCATTAGTAACCTACATTTTTTGTAACGGAATTGCATCATAGTTTAACAGTTACATTTAATTATGTCAGTAAATCTGGTGTTGTAAAATACAAAAAGCTACAAACGTGATAATTTACGATCAATAAAATAATTTAATGCCATTTTACATTCAGAAAATATTTGTAAATGATAAACGTCATTAATTGTAATGTCAGTATACATTTTTCATTAATAGCCATTCTAATTAATTTTATTGTATGTTTTCACAATAACGTTATAATTGGTACGTGTGTTATTCATCATCAATACTAATTTGTTTGTTTTTTTTATGTTTATGTTGTTACATTTTTTATGTATGTACATAGAATAAAATAATAATATAGATAATAAAGTGCAAATAAATATTATTGAGTAAATAAGCTGATAAATGTTAAATTTTACCTGAGAGAAATTTGGAAATAACTGCCTTAAGAAGCCAATCGTCCTTTTGTCTCTGACAGCCTTATTATGACTAGATTCATCTGCTTCGACAGACAAAAATGCTTCCGATTCCTACATGGAAACATAATATAGATAATTATTATACAAACATTTTATAACTTGAAAATATTTCTTATTTTAACTATATCAGTAGTCAGTAGATAGTAAATTAATAATCATTATTTATTAGGTCATTAATTTGTAACTACAAACCATAATAAATAGATGTTTGGTTATTATTTATTATTATGTAAATAAATAATAATAAACATAAATATCACTATATATGTATATTTATAGGTACTATATTATAGCATATTTTATAGGTACATACAAGTGGCCATACAATTATGTAAACACCAATATTAAAATAATTTCATTATTTCAATTAGACGATATTTACTTTATCCTAATATTATTTTCAGTTTGTAATTTGCTTACCTAATTCATTTAAACTGGTATTAATGTACCTATAATATATCATTATGTAGATTGGAAATTTCTTAAACTCTACATTTTCTAAGGTTTGTATAATATAATGAATTTAATGAATGTTGTATGTATATAATGAATACAGAATAATATTATGATTTTGGATTTTATGTGATAATGTTATTCTTCATATTATGAAGATGTTGTGCTGAATTATCGTGTATATAAGTCAATAATAATATTTAACAGATAGGTAACTTTGGTCTGTGGGTATTTTATGATTGTACTAACATAATATATTAGACTAATATTTTATGTATTATAAATGTAACGGGACTTTGAAATGAAAGTGCATTTAAAGCATTTATTAATTTTGTTCACAATAAGAAATGATTAGATTTTAGATTCTGAATGAAGTGAAGAAGCTAGTGTTTTTACAATGATGTTTATTTTATTTTTTTTTTATTTTTATTTTTTTCTGTGTACAACTTTTCGTATAGAAATACTTGTCCAAAAGTTTCGATCAATAACTTTTTGAAACTGGATTCGCCTCTAGATTATACTTTAAAGAGGTCATTTTTTAAATTTCTCAATTCTTCAATTTTTTTTTTGGAAAAAACTACCCAAAATTTGACAAAAACGACTCGGAAACCACCATTTTTTGATCTGAATTTTATGAAAATTTTAACATAGATAGAAAATCCTATAAAAAAGATTTTGGTGCAAGAAAATTTTGAAAATGTGAAAAAAATTTTTGGACATTCTTTGAAAATTTTTTTTTTTTTTTATATTATTAACTTTCTTCGTTCAGAATCGTTTTACTGAAGAAATGATTTATCGTTTCTTTAAAATTTAATATGCCCGTCAAGAGAATACCACCCGTCGTGCGAAGTACACCCATCGTGCGAAATATGTCCGACTTTTTTTACTTGTATTAATAAATTATTAATTGTTAAATAAAACAAAAATATCCCTCATTTACAATTTAAGATTGATTTTCATGAAATGAAATAATATTTTGTGATTAGTCACACACATGTCCTAATTCTATTTATAAGATTTATTTTGTGAAATATGTAACAATATATTTTAATTAAATATTTAGTTATTATAATTTAATAATCAATTATTAAATTAACGAAACATTATACTTGATAACTTCTATTAAATAATTGCTTTATTTATAAATTGTAAATATTTCAAAAATTACTCCTATTTAATATTATTAAAGGACTATTGATGATAGTTAAAAAAAAAAGAATTCATGGAAATTGAGAAATAGACGCCTATATAATTTTTTTTTCGATGAATTCTCATAGACATTAAAGTTTTATTTTATTTTTAATTAATTCAATTCGATTTATTACATAACTGATTGAATATAGTTTTAATTATTGTTTAATAGATTTATTCTATTTATTTCTATGAATTCACTGATTTACTCAAAACACAAATATGCTTACGGGTAGGTATATGAATATATTATTTTATATGACTATTTCGTGAATGATATATAGTATACTCATATATTATGTTTTACAACATAAAATATTATTGTATATTTTATGAACATTTTCAATCGATAATTATTTAGCTATTTCGAGGTACCAGTACCTAGTTTGGAAGATATCAAATCACTAAAGAATAAAAAAGCCCCAGGACAAAATTAGCCCGGAGTTTCTCAAACTTGTAGGACAGGACGTTTTAGAAAAACTGCATAAAACTTTCTCTTTTATATGGAAGCAAGGAGAGTTTGAGAAGGATTTGAACACTATGGTTACATGTTCAATTTAGATGAAAGGAAAATCCAAAAAAGTAGAGAATTACCGTGGCATATATCTATTAGACATTACTACAAGGATCTGTCAATAGCCAACTTCATTATATTTGAAAAATATTTAGCAGAAATAAAAGGTAAACACCAATGTGGCTTCATGAAAGGCAAATCTTCTATACTGACCATATATTCGTCCTAAGACAAGTTATGGAAAAAATACATGAACATGACAAAATTCTACATACGATTTTCATAGATTTCTAACAAACATACGTGAGAATTATTATAAATTAGATATGATCTACACTTAAACAATTTAGAATTTCAAACAAAATAGTCAACCTAATACAATGCTTTAATGCAATGCATTTTGGAAAATTATGCTTTCTTGGGGAAACATCGAAGGATTGAGATCAGAAGTGGTTTAAGATAAGGAGATGCTTTATTATCCGCATTCTTTAACCTAGTTCTTGAAAAAATCACTAGAAGTATGTAGAAGGTCGAGAAATGGAAGTACTGGGAAACACAACTTCGTTAACATTATGCAGATGAGATTGTGATAATCAGAGAATCGAAAATGGAATTACACATAAGTAAAAGGAAACTCATTAAAATAAGTGAAAAGATGGGTCTCAAAATAAATGAAAATAAAACTAAGTATATACTTATGAGTAAGCAGTACTATTAAAACATTTTAGCATCGGACAATTTTGTTTTTAAGAAAGTAGAAAATGTCAAATACTTAGGTGCCAATATAAACCACAAAAAAAAAAAAATAATAAATAAATAAATAAATACGTATTTTGAGTTAAGCTCTGAATAAGAGCAGAAAACCGAGGATACCACGCAATAAATAACAAATGTCAACACCGAAACTTCTTTTGAGAGACACAAAAAAAAGTAGTTATGCATTACCTTTCTACGCCTAATTATATTATTATGCGCGGACGTAATACATGGTCCACGACACAGGGTTACGAAAATAAGCTGATGACAAATATACCTATACACTGGTGTGTTCATAAAAAATGAAAATACATGCTGAATGCACCCAAACTGCAAGATATTTTGAAATCGCAAAGGTTAGAGTGGGCTGGACATATATAGAGTGCGGAGGGTGGACTGATAAAATGAGTGCTAACTTATAAGCCAAAAAAAAAATTACTAGAAGGAAGACCACGTCAACATTGGATGGATCGAGAAGATGTTCAGAGATGGAGCGAGAATTAAAGATGCAGAGATTTGGTAGAAGTTACAAAGCACTGAATGGTGTGTGAAGAAAAAAAAATTTTTGGTAAAATAAATATTTAAAATAGTAAAATCTTAAATTAATTGTGTAATTTAATATTTCATAGATTTTGAGGTATTAAATAAATAATTACAGAAAAAATAGGATAAATAATAATCATTAAAAACCTATTATTTCGATGATGAATGAGAGACAAATCTATTGAGCCTGTATGTGTATACCTTTATTTTTAAGTTAATCTTACCTAACTTAAAACTTTCATATTATTTTATCGTTATTATGTATTTTTTAAAGTTCTAATTAATATTTTTAATGCTCTATGTAAACTATATAACATTGTTAATCGCTCAATGTCAGTTATAATCTTAACATTTCGGTTTCAAAGTAATTTGAATTTTTACAAATATTTTTTAACGATTCAGTCCTTTAAATGTTCCATAACTTCTAATTTATTAAACCAGATTATCTAATAATATATTCTAAATAATACCCAATGTACATGATATAATTTAATATATTAATTATAGCTATTATTGGTTAGCTTAAATAGTTTGAATTCAAACAATGGTCATTAATTGTATATTTTGTATCAATAATGAACTATTTTTTTTTTTTTTAGTTTTGAAGATCTAGGTCTACTATAATAGCATCTTGCATTTATATCGTATACCACATGTTCAGTGTTGTTTGCTGCGATATTTGATGGGGATGGATGTAATATTTAAGTCAAACAAAAAACTAGGATAATTCTCCCAAATGAGCTTTAAAAATATACACAAATTAAATTCTTTATTTATTTACATGATTAATAATAATAATGATTTAGGAAAATTTTTGTGCAGCAAAAGTGTGAATTATTATTTCGGTCTATACAGTATTCAGCTAATTTCAAAACTTCATACTTACATAATTCTTAAAATTACTTATTCGTTAATTAATAATTATAGAATTTACTTTCTTAATTTCAGATTCTGAGTAGAACAGTGTTTAAACTCTGAGTGAATAGTATGTATTTTTATATGATTTTTTTTTTTTTATGAGTAAACGTTTTTGTTTGAAAATATTTAAACAAGTGTTTCACCAGTAACTTTTTGAATTAGTACTTTGCTCTAGATGGTATTTTAAAAAGGTTATTTTTCGAAATTCTTAAACATTTTTCAAAAAATTTTGTAAAACTACCCAAAATTTAACAAAAAAGCCTTTAAAATATTTTTTTTAATCCAATTTATAGAGAACTTGAAATAGAGATACATAAAACATAAAAAATATTTAAGAAAACATTTTTTTTTTTAATTTATGAAATTTTTATTTTTTTGTAATTTGTTTACTTATAAACTTTTTTTCTTTGTTCTTAATTAAGAGTGGAACATAAAACTAGTCGAGTAAAAATAATTTTTTTTGTGAAAATAATAAACTTTAGAATTTTTAAGTAAGATAATATTTAAACTGAAACTCCGCTTAGAATCGCTTTGTTGAAGAAATTATCTACCGTTTATTTAAATTTGACACATCAACGAAGTCCACCCGAAGAGCCAAGATTACCTAGGGTGTGATGTATGTGCGGATTTTCTTAAATGAAGTGATAGAAATACATTCGTAATACTAAGCCATTACAAAATATAATTACACTATTAACGGATTTACTAATATACTTATTATTTAGATGGCATTTTAAAAATATTTACAGAAATTCCATTATCTAATTATGTTCTAAATTTATTTGGTTCATATTCAAATATTTAGCTCCAAAAATGTAGCTTTTAAACTTATACTATTACCGTTGGAACATACTAAATTATTTAAATAATCATAAAAAAAACTTAATTTTTACGTAGACAATATTAACCAACGAGAAGTGAAGAGAAAGTGTGTTCATTCTGGAAATTTTTAAAGTTTGTGCAGTTTTTAAAATCTCATTTTCAAAGCTACAATTTTTAACTGTGTTTTTTTTTTTCAATAACTTAAAATATAGTAAAAAAAAAAAAAAAGAAAAAAGAAAGAAAGTACAATAAAAGAAATATATCCACTATTTTAACCCTCAAAGCTCACTACTGCACAGTGCATATACTATCTAAATCATCTAAACCTGTATGTGTGTGTGTGTGTGTGTGTGTGTATGTGTGTGTGTATACATATATATATATATATATATATATATTCTTTTTGTTTATATGTGTTTATTTATTTTTGATACTTATTTTCAGTTGAAAAAAAATGAATGGATAAATAAACAACTTAATAAAAGCTGGATAAACTTAACACAATGAATATTATTCGCTCCATGGGTGGATGTGTAAAATTTTAAAGAAATGATAAATCATTTCTTCAATAAAACGATTATAAATGGAGTTTTAGTTTATTCAAGACAATTTTACTTAAAACTTATGATGTTTATTATTATAACAAAAAAAAAAAAGAAATTAATTTTTACTCAGCTAGTATTATATTCCAGTATTAACAATCAACTATCATTAACGGTTATAGAGAAAAAAGTTTATTAATAAATTTCGAAATTTTTTATATCAATTAGATATATTGTGAGTGAGATCATATTAAATTTTAAAGTCTTAATATCAAGAATCAAAAATTTAATTACGTATAAACTAACAAAAACCGAGAAATTTCCAATATTTTCAAAATGCTATACTTATTTCAAATTGATATTTTTTCTCAAATTTGATCAAATGTTTTAGAAATTTTTGAAGTGTTCTCGTGACTATTTTTAGTAATTGGTGGAAGTTTCAAGTCTTTAGCTATATTATTTTTGTAGTTATGTTAAAAAACATATTTCACTATTATGAAAATTCCTGTTAACATATTTTACCTGTTTTTGTCAATTTTTCGACAGATTTTCCTCGTTTAGATAAATTAGGTAAATAATGACATCAAAATTATGTTTGTGGAAAAAAATTTAAATTTTTATTATTATTATTTTTTTTTTTTATCACTTTTTCTCATAATTTTTTTTTCTTTTTCAGTTTATTGAGGAATATAAAATTGGTTGAGTAATTTTTGTTTTGCAATAGTAGTAAATTTCATTATTTGTATGTAAAATTGTCTTGAATTAATTTAAGCTCCACTCGGATTCGTTTTATTGAATAAATTATTTATCGTGTCTTTGTACCAAGTCCTTGTCGAGGAGTGAAGAAGCTCCATGGTGCGAATTATGTCTGGCTTTTTATATAACATATAAATTACACGAATATATTTTTTTTATAATATTAATTTACTCGTATACCTAAACATACCAATATAATTTAACATGATTTTATATATATTTTTGTTTATAATAAAATCATAAGTAATTACAGTTATAAAAAAATTGTTCTATAAAAGTTTAATTTAAAAATGCTGGTTTTTATTCTATTTTTTTTTTTATTTTCGTCATTCGACAAGCAAGAGAGCAAAAATAAAAAAAAAAATAAAAATTAGGCATTTGATTATTACTGTGGGTTGTCAAGATTAGAAAAATTTCTAAAGTAGGTCTAACCATAAAAAATTTTGTAACCTCTGCTCTAAATTATAGTAGACAACATATTAATTTTATTCGAAACACAAATATTACTATTATACACAGTAGAACTCTTAAAGTCGTGTGATGTTACATTTTTTAATAATACAGAAATATATTTAATATTAAGGACACGATTTCGAAAACTAAATTAATATTTTAGTGAGGATATCAGTGATATTATAATCCTTGAAATTTTTATTACGTTTAATTACTATTATGACGTTTGAATAAACATTTTCTAGTGTGATTTATCAATGTTTGACACACTTATCCATCAATAAATTTCCCATTATAATTATTATTTTTTATAGATTGATTGATAATTGTAGGGTATTGGTGTAAATTCTTTTTCAATGGGTATTTGCACGTATAAAGCATTGGTAAGAAGTTATTAGTTTTGAGTACTTACATGATTTATTTGCGAAATCGTCCATTTTTGTTTTGATTTTTACCTTAATTCTTAAATACTCAATCATGAAAATTATAAATACGTCCATTGTTCTAAGGCATGAAATTCATTACAGTGGACGTATGTTCACATCATTTTTTATTTACATTATAGTTGAGTAGCAAAGATGTGAATAGAGAAGATTGTATTTTACACATCATAATGGTTAGTTATTTATAGCATTTATTATAAACTGTTGTAAAATGTATTACATGGATGATAATAGTAGTTAATATGAGAGGATAACATCTTTATGCGTTTATATTAATTATAAGTTTTCAACTCCAATGGAAACTGAGTTGCATCTTACTTGAAATTCGAATAATCTACGAAACCGGCACTAACCCGACCACTACTATTTCATAATAATAAAATTGCAGTCGCAAAAATTCTTTTATACAGCGTTTTAAAGCGCTAATATTTTATATGGTATATGTACTTAATTACTGGGCATACCACGTAGATTCCATGACCTAATATGTTAGTGAACACAGGTCTTAAATTTAGAACTAACTTCAACACTCGGCCAACAATAAATAAATACTTGATTGGATTAAGTTACGTGGGATTCAGAGAAATGAAAGTGATTAGAACTGGACACGTACGTACAATAATTTAAATTTACACTAAAATAATAATGTAAAAAAAAAAAAAAATGCTTGTTTAAAATAATAATTACATATTTACATGGCCTAAAAAAATTTTAAAAATACTTAGTACGCACAAGAGCACGTTAGTTTGTACCTATTTATTATCTAGAGCCCGACAGATCTTTATTATTTGGATATTTTGATGCCAAACTCTGTGTTATATTTTTACATGCTGTTCAGAATAAACAGTTAAGTGTTTTGTATTTCCTCCACGAGAGTATTGCAGATTAAAATTATTAGTGTTATAGATATGCAATATGCATCCATAACAACACGGTCATGGGTAAATCGTCTTCTAATAGTCTAACCTTGATGTTGAATATAAGTGTATCCATCATGGAATTATAAATGAACTTTGGTGGTTATGATACTTGTAGGTAATACCCATAAAGTAAAACAACACTTTCACTTTTTCAAGGTACCCTCACCTCAGCTGCAACGTTATAAAGGATCCGGCAAAGAAACGCCCAAACTGTTCCTACGACACATAAGATATGAACTTGCACCCGAGTATCATATTGTTAAAGTGAAATGGATTCGCTTGCCCATGCAACGTAAACGGAATTGTATTGTTTAACATAATATAACATAATATAAGAGATGCCAAGAGTGTATATCCACATAATATTATGTAGGGTCGTAGGCGAGCGGCATAATTCGAGGTAGGTAGTTTCTTGGTTTGTGAATCATAAGTGACTCAGTTTTTGAAGCTAAATCTTTTTTTGTTGTTTAATTATTCAACTGCCATATAGTTATAAATTATTTTTGAATTATAAATAAATAATGAAAAGGACATTTTAAGCGCAATCGAAAAAAAGGACGTACTTCTCACCTTGGATATATATAAAAAAAAATAAATCATTTCTTCAATAAAATGATTCTGAGCGAAGCTTCAGTTAATGTACAATAATATTAATTGTCGATCAGGTTATATTAAACAAATTCTATTTTAGGCACAGTTGAGTTATTTTGAAGCGCAGTAATGCTGCAAAGGCAGCTGTAAGTTTATTATAATCTAGACACGGTTCACCGCAGAGTTGTAACTTTTATAATAATGTTGGGTACTCGATAATTGTGTGTTTGTGTGTGTGTGTGTGTGTGTGTCAGATAAAAAAATGTCTTTATAAAAATATTAAAAGCAAAATAATCTATTTTTATAAATTCATAAATCATCAACGTTCTTTTATTTGGCTTTTTGGTGTTTTTATAGAAATATTTGGGTTTTGAGCTATTTATAGATTTTACATTTATTTTTAGTAATACAGTAGAATAAAATTTACTATTTTTTTTTTTTTTTTTAAGAGTCCTATAATCGACCAATACTATTATTAATTAACAAACTAATCCCTGTTAATTTTTATTTATAGTATTTAATATTTATAGTACATTTTTCCGTACTTTTTTCAATCAAAACTGGAATCGAAACTTTGTATAATTTTTAATTATTATTTGTCTGTAAAAAATTTTTTTCCACCAAAATATTTGCCATGTAATTCTCTGTTTAAGTTTCACATTTCATTAAGATCAACCGAATCAATTATTTTTTACATGCGTTAAAGTGTGTAATTTTATGTAAAACTACTGAATTCTATCAAAATGCGAATTGCGAACTCTAAATAGTTCTAAAAAAAAAAGTTGACTTACGATTTTCAGGATATTTTTAATACCATTGGTAAAACATATGAATATATTCATATTAATATCCATTAATATTAAAATTTTATGAAATAATAATTTACAAAAAATGAAAAATTTCTAATTTTTTCAAAGTCGTGTTTTTGCCTCAAAATTGCTCAAATGTTTTTGAAAATGTTATGACTGTTATGAGGTATGTGCATGACTATTTTTATTAGTTGGTGAAAGTTTTATCTTTTTAACTCCGTTATTTTTAAAGTAATGTTTAAAACACTAAAATCGAATTTATGAAAATTCAAGTTATGACGTATTTTACCGTTTTTTTGTCAAATTTTCGATAGTTTTTACTTACGTTTAGAAAAGTATTGATAATTTTTAAAAGTGACTTTTTAAAAGTTCCAACTGAGTGCAATTTCCCTTCTAAAAAGTTACTAATATAAACTTTGGATAAGTATTTCAACTTGAAAAAGTGTTTCTATATATCCGTAATAAAAGAAAACACAGATTTACAAAACCAATACATTCTTCACTCAGCTCAGAATCTAAAGATCTTAAAATTTGCATTTAATAATTTAATAATAAAAATATAATAATAATAATAAATTTTTTGTTTATTATTTTATAATATAAATAAATTAAATAAAAATAAGCGATATATATAAATATATAAATACATTTTTGATTACGATTAGGTATACTCACATAATAATAATTTTTGTTTTAAATAATATTCATAATTTTTTCGTGAGTTAATAAAAATTAGCGTCACTCGAATAAATAAAAAGCAATTACAAAAATTTAAGTATTAAAGTATCACTCGTATATGTATTTGTCTCGTCAACGCACAATACATATAGTGAATTCGCGTTTAGCAGAATCAATTTCGTAACGTCAGTTAGAATATTAGAGTCAAATGACTTATTATAACATTTAAAGATGAAATTATTATCTGTGATTGCACGTGAGTTTTTTGTGATATTTTAATTTTCAAGCGAGTTATAAGTATTTTAAAATTGTTACATTTTACGCTTTTATAACTCACTTGAAAATTGAAATATCACAAAAAACCCACGTACGATCACAGATAATGTACTCGTCGTTAAGTTTTATAATAGTTCTCTTGGGTCTAATATTCAAACTGATGTTATGAAATTGAGTCTGCTGAATGTGAATTCACTAAGTTTTACGTTGATAAAATGAAGATAACTTATATAGGTGTAGCGTCCTTTTAATTAGGAATATTTTGACTTTTTTTTTAAACTTCAGCGACCGGTTTCAAACAATCAAGCTGGTTGTGACTTTAGCTTATAGCTTCTAGTAGATCAACACTTAATACACGCTTACGTATTATTATGTCTCTAGAAGTTACTTCATAGGTACTCATTTCATAAATCCGGTTATTATGTTGGTGCAGAAATAGCTGTATAGCAATTGTTAAGTCACACAGTTAAAAGCATATATCCCAATATCCATTGAATTGCGTGCTAACAAATAATTTTTGAATTCTTGTAAAATTGCATTGTTGGTAAAATTTTATTCCTACATGACTTTAAAATCTAAATGTTTAAAATCGGTGGTATTAAATCAAAATTATTTTTTATAAAACGATCGTTATCGTTATGAAACGCTACTGAACACAGTTCATAATGTAACTGTCGTCATTATGAGATTCAGTGGCACTGCGAGGAATAATAATATTTCACTAATAACTAACCGACTGTCATAATATAATAATATTTCACTAATACCTAACTGTCATAATAATAATTAAAACACAAACACCATTGCATTGTATTATTCTAAGTACACCATAATACTTTAGTCATTATTATTATATTGTGAATGAGATAATAATGAAAGTAGCAGTTTAAATAGATTTCGAAAAATGTAATGCCTAGATTGCCTTGGGTCGTGCGGTAATCTGTTGGACTCATACGTTTGTTTGTCCTCGGTGCGGGGCCAATAAATGTCCATATTGAATATTAAAGAATTCATTATCCCCAATGAGTAGTGCCAAATATTGTACAAGAATGAGAATATGTCGAAAACTATGTTATATGCCATGTAGTATATATATTTTGGTGTACTGTTCTAGTGCCTACATGTTCTATTAATTTTTTATAATATATGCACTTATTAATCTTACCTTATCAATCATGGAATCTATTGATTTTACGTCAGATTTTGCAGGATGGCAATCAGCTAACTGATACCACGTTATGAACAAAACTAAACACATGTATTTAAACATCATTTTGAATACTGGTCTGAAAAAAAAAAACATTAAATGTTATTTTCATCTTTTTTACCATATTAATAGAGTTTCTTCTTAAATTTTATTGTAATTATTTATATTTTATAATTTTGTAGAAAAATTATAAAAGTAATTGATCATATTAAATATTGGGAATCTATAATTCTTATTTGAGTTTCATAATAGTTAGCCAAGGTTTTTATTGTATAAAAAAATAAAGCACCCATATAGTGAACATACATTTTAATATATTCTGTGAAAGTAATATGCAAGTATAGATCATTATTGCTGACCACGAGCCTCCTTGTCATAAAGTTAAATCTTGAAATCGTGTGTATCGAGCCGAGAGAAAGATATAATAACAATCTCCAATTTAAAATTGCTAAATAAAGTAATAAAAATACTTATTACATAAACATATTTACTATGCATAACGTGTAAAATATGGAGAACATTTGTCAAGTAATATTTGCAAATATAAGTGTATAATGAATTTATCTATACCTACTAATTCATAACATGTTAGTATTGTTAGAATTAAAATTCAAATCACACGATGTTTACATAAAAAAAAATTAGAAATTACAATCGTAGCTTTGTTATTGTTTTATAACATCATATAATATTTTGATGTTCAAACTTTTTCACGATTAGCTCAACAGTAGGTATAATATTATGTTGAAATACATTACTTATTAGATCAGACATTATTTTACAATATAAAAGTATAATATTAATGAACTATTAAACATCTATAAATATTAAATATGTGTACTTATAACGTGCATATAACTGAGTAAAATGAATAAATTCATCAAATAATATCATAGTTTGACTAATTTCTGTGAGGTTTGCTAAAATCGTAAAATTTTACATAATATTATGTTGTGTGTCAACTTATGCATGGTTAGCAATGTTTTAGAAAACGTCATTATTAACGGTTCTCGAATAGTGATTTATCCAAGTATTTACCAGGCATGTTTATATAAATAAATAATTATTTTTTTTTTTTTGTAGATGATGAAAAAAATAAAAACTGGTAAAATCCACGTTTTTAAAGTTGTCGAAGAGTTTTACGAAATCCGATTGCTTCATCTTAATAATGCACAACGAGGTCGCGCGCTGTCTGAACACTCGTCGCGGTAGGTATGAAAAACTACAAAGCGTCTACAAAATAAATACACGACTGTACTGTTTTGATACCGAGTGCGGTTTTCGTGACTGCTCTTCAGTATGAACGCACACGTGCCCGAGCCCGGTAGTTAAGAAGTCCGCGATTTACACTCTAATTAATAAACGATGTTTGCTCTCGACCATAACAATGGTTCGGCCCGGATTGTGTAACGCGTCACAGTACCTAAATGCCTAACAATGAATGTCAGTATAATAACGTGCATAACGATAATATGAGAACCGAGGCGTGTTGAAAATGATGGGTATATATGAATACGGTGGGAACAGCCGTTTATGAGCACTGTGTTTTAACAGCGACACGACGACGTCTAATCGCGTGTGATTAGCAAGGAAAAATAAAATTGTCGTTATTTTTTTTATTGCGATGATCATTGTTTTCTGTTTATAATGTACACTGTCGGACACAGACATTATATAGCGGATATAATAATATCACTCAGTGGAAACACGGGGCGGGGTGCACCGGGGACAGTGGATGTAATGGCAGTGTGTGTGCTGAGTGCGCATTTCGCATGATGATTTTTGATGTCTACCGTTTTGCTTACCACGTGTAGGTTTTCACGATCTAACAAATATTATTTTTGAGTGTAACGTGTATCGCAGAAAAACGGAGGAGATTTGTAAAAGAAAAAAATAAACGTAATTTTCATTAACACGCGTAGGTTAGGTGTCATCCGTGTAGTCTTAAACGTACCAACAATTTGTTTGAAAATCGCCGACTGCCAGAAATAACACCTAGGTAATGTTTTCTCGTACCCTACGAGAAGCTTGAATTTTACATTTCATGTTTTTTATTGGTCAGTTTTACAAAAAATTAATTAACGATAGAATGTTAATGTGTGTAATGGGCGCTCACAATAGTAAAGTACCTAGTGCACGGGAAACCGTGTACCTAATTTATAATTTACTAGGAGTTCAATCGAACTTGTAATTATACATAGTTCACGCTTTATACTTATTGCTATTCTATAAACTACTAATTATTGTTGTCTAGTACAATCAAGACATAAATACGTAATCAGTACCTAAACGTTTATTAACATTTTAGTCGTTTTGTTTATTGAGTTGAATATTCGAATATACATAAACGGTAATACATATAGTAGATATGTGTCTCATTTAATGAAAACGTTTTAAACAAATTTTACTTGGTAAGTATGGTCTCGTTCAACTAGTGATAAGACTACCAATTACAATGATGACATTTAAATTGTTCCTACATTTTTATTACAAGACAAAAAGATTTAAATCTGGGTATGGTAGTTATGCATCCTAGCATGCGATTACACAATTTTACTATTCATAAGGTAATTCAAATTACTTTTTTATCATTATTTTTTTATTATTTAAAGTACGTAAATAATATTAAGAAATAACATTCGTTATGAAACTGATAGTTTTAAAATAACTAAATTAGATTAGTTATGTATCTCACTTAGAATCACAATGAGAATGTTTTATTATATTTCATAATAACTTTCAACATTATGTATTTAGAGCGAAAAAAATAGTGTTCTGTTTTTAATATTATTAAGTGTGTCGAGCTTTTGACCGATTATCTATCACGATCAGTTTTATTCACCGGCGATGAATTGTTCGCGTTCAATTCAACGAGTATAATGTTTCTGGGATAAAATGAAAAAATTAATCGGTGGTAAATTAAATTAGATAGATTCATAGAAACAGTAAACACGGAAAATATGAATGAAAAAAAAATACTTTTGTGGTGATATTTAGCCGCTTAAACATTATATTGTGTTGTGTATCTTGTGAGAATTTACTAATTAATTAATTCTGTACTCATCATTATTAAATAATCCCCATGAAACTATCTGTATCTATTTACATACTATGTAATATTTAAATCGATTAGTTTACAATAATTTTATGTATAAATATTTTAATATTTATTATTTTTCGGTAAATAACTAGTGAATGAATCAATTAAGTATATTATTCGTGAAAAAAAAAAGATTAAATATGCGAAATAAACAGTATTGACAGAAAAAAAAAAATGTTATTAAATGTTTTCTGGCCAATGACGTCAGAAATAATACGATCAAATGACTGGACGATATGATGGGACGAATAATCAATAGAAAGTAAAATGCAACATACATAAGAGAAGGTTCAGACTGGCCAGCGACCTACAGTGTTTATGATATAACAGTTATTTCAGTTTCAATCCACTTTCCTTTTTACACGTTTTAAAACGTGTACCTTGAGTAACTCGTCCTCCTTACAGACGCGTGTACCTTAAACTGACCCTACAGGTAAGTTTTTAAAGATTAGATGCATGTGCTCGATCATTAAATAACATGATAATAATTATTGATAAAAAATTACTATTATTATTATTTAGCTCAGCCGGCGAGATGAATAATCTGTCTAGGGTTAGTTAAGTAAATACCTACGTATCTTTAGAATAGTGGTTATACATTTTTTTAAAACCACAAACAGCCTATAATGTCACCAATATTTTGAGTAACCATTTTATTATTATAGTATTACAAAGTAGTGACATATTATTATAATTATTATTGTATTAAAATAATAAATACTTGATAAATATAAGCGTACATTTTAATCAGCAATCCCAAATTTTTGTTAGTTATAGGTATCAAAAATGATAATCATAATGATAATCAAAAACACTAGTTATTTAATATAATGGTGACCCTAAACAATTAATTAGCGATTCCCAGTTTAAGAATCGCTGCTATAGAACACAATGAAAATCAGGGTATAATGATTTATTTCAATATTATTATTTTTTCAATTAACAAAGTGGGATAAATGAAAATGCCATTTTTAATTTATATTAAAATTAATATTTATACATATAGGTAAACAAGTTTATAAATTCAACGAACAACGTTTAATTAAATAAAACTGTAAAATATAAAATAGGTACGAAAGTATCTATATCTATGGATAAATGACACTGCGTGGAAAGTAATATGAGTAACTATATTCACGGATATTTTACTGTAGGTGGTTATGATAGGTATTTTAATAGGTTCCTAAAATGTTTTTTTTATTCTTACTTAATTTTTGTCTTGCGTTATAGTGTACACCAGAAAAATAACTCTGTGATAAAAATATATAACATTTCATCAATAAAATTATATCATAAAAAGTAACATAACGGTAAAAATAATATACAGATACACAACGGGAATAAGTAAATAAAAACACGTTTTGAATATTGCGAGCATATTATCGATGTTTGATAATGCATAATTCTTGTTATGTAAAAATTAAGTATTACTCAGTTGGATTACTTATTCATGTCATTAGCACTTCCCTCTGCAACGTGCTTCATTCATCTTATTTGCTTTCCCTTTCAAAATCATTCAATTTCCTTATAGGTATTCAGGTTCAATGTGTTTAATAATATAAATAAATATTTTCTTTTAAAATTAATATTCGGGTAAGTATAGCCCTGCAGTAGTATAATAACTATGCGCATTTATCTGACCATCGTTAATATAGTAAATAACCATGGAAAATATCCATGAGCATTCAAAGAAATGCCCTTGGATAACTCAGCTTTTAAGTAATTTTATCGTTTATAATAGATGGAAATAATATTTGTGTATACCTTTACTATGTGCTAACTATTCATTTCTAATTAAACAGTAGGCAAGTATTTTTCATTCAATGTCATGAACTTGAAATAAAATTGTTTGATTTTATAACCATTAGTCAATTGTAATAAATTAACCAAACTAGTCAAAATTTGTTGTACGTTATTATTAAATACATGTTAAGAAACGTAAATACTGACAACGACAAAACAATGAAAAACGTATTAAATCGATATTTTAAAAGTCGGTAACTAAGTTAAAATATTGTGTATCGGTATTATTAAAATAGGTAGAATCAATTTGAAAATTGACGTGCGGTTCTAAACTCATTTTCTTAATGATTAATCAAAATAATTGTTTAAAAAAAACATAGATTAAATATCTAACATTTTTTCTTATTTGTGCCTTATTAATATTTTAATCAGTAATTTAGGTGTCATAAATATGAATATAAATATAAATACTTTCTAATATTTCTAGAACAGGAAGTAATTTTTCTATTATGCTAACTACACACTTAATTATATGATTTTTAAGAAACCGGAATTAGTACTAATAAACAGTAACTAGAAGTAGACTTTAAATAAATGTTAAATTAAGAAAATTATTTTATTTATTTTTACAAGTATTGTTTGGAATCAAGAACGTAAGGGTTCAACATATGTATATTAGTATAAGGGACAAGTGATAGAATAAAAATGTATATAAATATAATATTCAAATTTTAAATTGTATAGAATAACGTTAAATCGTTTTAAATTGGTATATTTCAGTTTAATTAAAACACAAATTTATCAAAATAAGTCAATATCGGTCCATATTAATCAAACGTAATCTCGAGTAATTAAGCCGCTACAATATATTTGAATAAAAGAGATTATATTATGTTTGGTAAATTTAAAAATTTTCGACAATAAACTGCAGTTCAGAATTTTTAAGTTGCGTTATTTGTAAGAAAAAATGTATAGAAAATTTCTTCTCAAAAACTAGACACTCATAATGATATTCAATAGCGAGAGTAATTATTGATTTTGACTGTCGTGATCTAATATGTCAATATGATCGATGGGTACACGACGAGTGTGCAGAAGCGTTTCATCGAGCTGCATCACATTTTCCGCGTACACGACCGTGCACGATGAGCAGGCTCGTTTTTCGCGCGTTTTCCGTCGTAACATTACGCGCGCAAGTGAGAGAAAATAAAAACTCACAAGTGGATAAAATCAAATAGAAAAAAAAAAAAATAGGTACATAAGAGAAAAGTTTTGTTTTAAAATTTTTTTTTTTTTACTCACTTCTTCTTACGACTGTGTATGCACACACGGAAACGCGATTTTCGATTGTGGTGTCTGCGTCTGGATTGATGGTAACGTCTACAACTGTACGCGCACACGCACTAGCACATTTCAAGCATGAGGACCGACGATGACTTAACGTGATATATCACCTGGTCGTCGTCAAATGTGCGGGTCTGAAATCACACACACACACACGCACCACACACGGAGTGAATCTTTGGCGGTCGGACCGTGTAGAAGGGTCCACGGGCGCGCGCGTGCCGGACTCTTGGAGGGGAAGACGATGAACGGACCGACGTGATAGTGAAAGTGACTGCAACAACGGCGGCGGCGGTGGCAGTGGCTATTGCGGCGGCAACGTTCAGAGTCATATGTAGACACGGACAAAATAATAATAATGTAATATATATATATTATTATTATAATTTTATAAACGAAAAATAATAAAATCCGGTGTGCCCCATTAGAGCGGACCGGGCGTATATTTTGTATACGTCATACGCGCGTGGTTAGCGGTACGTGTGGCCGCGGCAGGTTCTGTGAATCGCTCGTCCCGTCCGACCCCGATTTTTTTCCCTCTAGTCTCGTTACTTTTACCGTTGCCGAAGGTCCACGAGCGAACGCGGTGGCGGCGGTCCTCTGATATACCTCAAACATCTAATACGCCACGCGTTGTATTATTATTATTATCATTATTGTCGTTTTACGCTCTAAACTTTATTATTATTATTATTATTATTATTTTCATTATCCACGCGCGCACTCGCCATCACTTCGTTGCTCAACTACACGTCACAAAACTCGAATGTTATTACTATTATTATTATTACCGGTCGCCACTAAATCGTGATAGGTGTACCTACTACTACTACTGTATAATATAATATAATACATATGCATGTACGTACATAGTGTATACCTCTATTCGTTTATCGTGTGTATATCGTTTCGATCCAATTATTGTTACGTCACAAATATTATATCGCCAATATAGCCCCGTAGTTGTAGGCTGCACCACTTTGACCAGCACCAGCAACAACAGTAGCTGTGTTCATTAAGCCCGTGGGCGGTGGCGCACTGCAGTGTGTGGACTAAAATCCAAAAAAGCAGGCCAAAAGTCAAAAAAATGTTGTTAACAATCTCCAATTTTCGACTCGGGGGTTTTTGTGGACCAGCTAATTACGAAACTGTCATCAGAATCGAAATTTTCAAAATAGTCATCATTACACGCGGATAGTCAAAACGTTTTTCGCGCCTCTTTCAAGTTTTTAACTCTTGTTGCGGTCACTTGGAAAGTTTAAATAAGGAAAATATCCCCTGATTTGTTGTGAAAATCCACGGTGGGTAGGCTTCTGGTCAGTAAGGTTGAAAAAAGGCAATACATTTGTAGAGAGAACCGAGAATCAAATATAGTACCATTGCACCGAAGTTTCTTCATAAATCTAAACAGCAGTAAAAAAAGAGGCACAAATTATCAGGAATCAGTTAATAGCAGCTTAATTCGCTTTTATTTGATAGATAATGTATTTTAAATAGATAATGTATTGAAAATGCTAACATTTTTTTTTAAAATTTTTAAAATTCTTTTTATTTTCATGATGTCAAAATGGAGATAAATCTCCACTAATAATAATTTTTCATATCAACAATCGGTATTCAGAGCACTTTTTAAATAAAATGCTTAACTTTAGAAATTGATTTCATTTTATTCGATTCTAATATGTTGTGTCTTTTACAGATTTTACGTAGTATGCAATACAATAATCTATTTTTTAAATACATTGCTGTGGCGTAATACTACAAGTTTAAATCCAACTAGAAACTTTTTTTCGACTAAATCCTCCTTTTTTGATTTGGTCCCACTTTACCCCACACAGTGGGGCAACGTATTATCGAAGATGACATACATAATCAATGGATGAATGAATTAAATTCCAGATTCAATATTTTTATGTAAAAATGGTATTTTATTGAGATAAAATTTGTTTATTCTGTAGATTTTGAGTGAAATAAACTCTATACTATAATGATTTTACAATAAGGTTTATTTTAATTTTTCTTTTTCTGTAAATTATTTCTTGGGGTAGTAAAACGTAAAACTCATCTAAAAGTTGTGATCAGTAATTTTTTGAATTCAATTTGGTTCTTGACTTAATTTTGAACAGATTATTTTTCGAAATTTTCAATAGTGTTTCCAAAATTTAAAAATATTACCAAAAATTAGACAAATATGCCTTTATTTATTATTATTATTTTTTTTATCCAAGCTATATTATTCAATATATTTATTATGTATAGTATGAAGAATATTTTAATGAATGAAAATGTTTGTTAGGGAAAAATTATTAATGAGAATAAAAAAGTGTTAGAAAAATATTCAAAATTTTTTTTTCACATTTTCAAATTTCGCACTAATATGATTCTCATATTATTGTCTATATTTAAACTTTCAAAAAGTTAAGATCAAAAATTTATGGTTTCCAAGTTTTTGTTGACAAATTTTGAATAATTTTTCTAAAAAAAAAATTGAAGCATTAAGAAATTCAAAAAAACAACTTCTTTAAAGTACCAACTAGAGGAAAATCTAGTTTCAAAAATTTAAAAAGTTGCTGGTCGAGATTTTAGTAAAAGTATGTTAATACGAAAAAAGTGTATACAGAAAAAAAATAAACATGATTGTAAAAATTTTAGCTTCTTCACTTCGTTCAGAAAATAAAAAACATTTACATTATAATATAATTTTAAAACAAGTACCTAAGGTACTGTAAAGTGAAGTACAGACAAGAATGCTGGACATACTTCACATCATGGATATTATTTGCTCCTCGAGTCATATACTCTTGGCGGATGTGTAAAATTTTAATGAAACGATAAATCATATCTTCAATAAGACGATTCTGAACGAAGGAAGTTAATAATATAAAGAACAATAATAGTTGTCATTATTGACACACCCACCAAGAGTATTCGACCCGAAGATCGAAGAATATTCGTGGTGTGAAGTATATCCGGCTTTCTTGTCTTATTACATTTGTAATCTAATAAGTAAAACAAAGGAAAAAATAATTAATGAGAAAAAAAATGTTTGAAAGATGTTCAAAATTTTTTTCAAATTTTTAAAACTATTTTGTGCCAAAATGTTTCTCATATTATTGTCTATCTATGTTTAAATTTTTATAAAATTTGGATCAAAAAATGATGGTTTCCGAGTTTTTTCGTTAAATTTTGAAAAGTTACCCCACCATAAAAAAAATAAAATAAATAATAATAATTAAACAATTGAGAAATTAAAAAAATGACCTGTTTAAAGTACCAACTAGAGTCAAATCCGGTTTCAAAAAGTTGCTGATCGAGACTTTTGGACAAGTATTTCCATACAAAAAAATGTTTACCTATAGGAAAAGAATAAAAACAAAAATAATAAACATCATAGTAAAAATACTAGCTTTTTCACTACGTTCTAATTTTAAAACAAAAATAGATTTAAAATGTATATTTTTTAGCTGCAATAAATAAATTTAAAGTCATTATTTTAATGCATTTTAAATTTTTTCATATAATTTTCGCATTTTTTGAAGGGAATTTTTCGAGATATATCAGAGCGTTAAAGTCTCTTATCTTTAATATTCGTGTACGAAAAATTAAAAGATTTGATAATTTTTTTCTTACCTTAATATTTTGTATAATTTTTATAATCATAATATAATGTTTTAGTTTTACAAATTATCTCATTTATGACCAATAAAATAAGATTTTATATCATTTTTTAGGTAGTTATTATTAAAAAGTGTGTATTTCGCACCTTGGGGAGTTTTTCCCTGCTCGGGTTTTTTTTTTTTTTTATAGAAATAATTTGTCATTTCTTTAAAATCCAATACACCCACCAAGAGCTTTTTTACAGTCCTACAGAAACCTGAGTGACAATAAAATTAATTGTATTAACAATGTAAATTTGTTTAAGGGAGGGAGGAAAGGTAGCACAATTTTTGTTGCCCTTTAACCTGAATTTCTAAGTACGTCACTGGCCGTAGAAATAAATGTCTTTAATTATTTTGTTTTATTTAGAGGGTTCTAATACAGATAGGAACACGATAAATAAAGATAAAGTAGAAATGTATAATAGAAATTATAAATTTATAATAAGTAGGTAGGTATGTGTAATTTTAATTTTAAAAACCAATGGACATGCGTGTGTGTTCTGGGTGTCCCAAAATTTTAATGTATGACAGTTGTGTGCGTTTATCGGTTTATCATAATTTTATTAATAGGCAGTTTTGTTATGAACGGTTCCAAGACGACAAATTTAGTTTAAGTTTTTATTCCAATTTCTCATTTATTTAGTTTTAGTTTACTCGTTAAAGTTGCAATGTTATATTGAAAAAATGTATTTAGAATTCGCCAAAAGCGAAAAAAGCTGAGATCTGTTTGTACACAAATTACTGAAATAACGTCACATGATATAAACTAAATTTAGGCATTGCATCATCTCAGGTTAAATAATAAAAAATGTAAATTATATTTTAATCATCACATAAATTTCACAATGTTAAAAAGTGTGTTCATCAACCGTATTTATCAATATAAAAACTCGGCAAAAATAATTTTATGAATTTGCAATGACTTTTATAATAAATATGTTGAACATTATTTACAAGGAATTTCTCACAATTTAAGACTTAATATTTAATTATAAAATAATTCACTTCAGTTTTCACTCAATTAATTTTAATATTCAAAATGATGTATACTAAGTATTAAGTATATAATATACAGGGCCATCCTGAAAATAAATTATGGGGGGGATGAAATCTATTAATTTGCTGACTATAAGCCCCAAAAATTTCTTTGCTGCTCTCGGAAAATATTATTTCCAAATAGACATAAATATATATATATATATATGTGTAAAATAAGATAAATAATATTTTTTTGGTAACACATTTTAAAATTAATTTATTCTAGTCTCTTGTGATACCAATAATTTTAAAGCAAGTGAATTCAATTGTTTACAGTGGCGTTGTCAAAATAGGAGGTATAAGGCTCAGGTTCCCTCATCGGTAATATTTTTTTAAATAATTAAATTGGTTTTAACTAAGTAATTTTTTTATTTATTTTATACAAACTTATGATATTTTAAATAGGTATTGATAAATTAGATCAATATAGTGATCACTAATATAATTAACTAGACAAAACAAAGTATAACATTGTTAACTTTTCTCAGTATACAAAGTGTAACTTTTAAAATTCTGACTGAAGTAAAGAATTTTTTAGTTTTACAATAATGCCGTTTATTTTTAATTTATGAAACCACTTTTTTGAGTTGTTAGTATTACTATTCAAACAATTTTTTAGGTACAAAATTGCATCAAGATAGTATTTCTAAATAGACATTAAAATTATTATTATTATTATGGTTTTTAAACCATAAAATCAATATACAATTGGTGACGATAAACTTATACTCACAGTCGTTTAAAAATACAATAATAACTGTGCGAAAATCAAATAAATACTACACTTTATCTCTTTTAATAGTTTTAAGTTGGCAGTATAATTCTTCCAACCGCTTTTTAAATACAACATTGTGTCAAGGTGGTACTTCTAAAAAGACATTAAAATTATTATTTTTATGGTTTTTAAAGTATAAAATCAACGTACAATTTGAGTGCAGTAAAGTAAAGTAAAATAAAGTAAAACATTTTTCCTTAATCAATTATAATTATGTAGACTTAATTACAAACTAATTAGTACTAGAAACTTAAACTTTACATCATACCTAGTAATACAGATTTTGATTACATTTTCAATAATAAATTAACTATTACTATCATAAATATAAATAATTTTGAAAATATTAGAAAAATTAATGTTACTCTAGTATTTTGAATTCTTGATATTATGAGCTTGAATTTCATAAAATCATAATTATAAAATGTATAATGAACAGAAATAAAATTTTGAAAATTGATTTTCATATCAATATTGTTCATAAGTGTTTAATGTTAAAATTTTAGGTTTTGAGTGGAGCAATGAAGCTTATGTTTTTACAATGATATTATTTCTTTTCTATAAACACTTTTTCGTATAGAAATACTTGTCAAAAGTTTGTCCGTAGATAGCATACGACAGGTGTGTCTAATTTAATTTTAATTTCACTCTGTCTAAGAACACTGGATAATCCGAAAATTACCCAACTTAAGACCAAGCAAAGCAAGAAATAATACAGTACTTTGGACTTGGCCCAACGGAGTCGGGAAAACCGCGAAATGCCCGGGAAATGCTAAAATTGCCCAGTCACCGGGTTTATATTGTAGTTTTTTCTGTACATTGCACCATATTTTTGTGTGCTATATGTTTGATCTAATAATATTTTTTTGTTAAGTACGTAAATTTACGTTAAATTGTACAACAATAATTTTCTAATCATTTATTTATTAAAATGTTTATCTAGAAGTAGATATTACACATTTCGTCTGCGATTAATACAACAAATATCGTCTATTAAATTCATATTCTGTCGCAAGGCCGTAATTGAAAACAAATTTTGGTGGAGGTCCAAAAATAATCATTTTTTTTCTTTTAAATTATATATTTTATCGGGTTGTAGACAATTTTTCCAAGTTTCGGCCTTGGTCCAACGGCGATTTGCTCCGTGCGGTAGCTGTGACGTGTGATCTGATATCTGCACATTCTTTCGAACACGAACATAGTTTGCATCATATTAGTAATTTTTCACGTCACACGTTCTATTACTCTTAACGTTAATATCGTTAATAATAGCTTGTTCTCTTAATGCTTTTTACAAATGGTTGTAGTAATTATTATTAATTTGTTCATAAAAACAAAAATCAATATTTTTAATCAAGTCAAGTACAATATTAATCGTTTTTGATTTTTGAGCTAGTTCTACAACAATATAAGGTACTCTTCATTTAATATTTAAAAATATGTTTAATTTTAACTGTGCTTTTGAGTAATTGTATTTTGAGAAAAACTTATTTCAATTTTGGTGGTTTACATCAACAATGACTAATTCATATCTCATGGTGTTGTATTTACATTATAATTCGTAATGAGTTTTAAAGTGAAACTTCCATTTATTTCACTGGCTTTATAAAATTTATTTTTACAAATTTGTATGATATCAGTGTAAAACATTTGAACCACATTAGAGTTTCATATATTATAGGGTTGTGTAAAGTAATAACAAAATATTCACTATTAGTTTTATGAAGCGGTTAAACCATTATAAGCGTGAATTTCCGGGTACCTATAGTAAATACTTGTGAAACTAAGATAATAATAAGATAGTTATTCGGTCCTACTAAATAAGTATGTACTTTCATCCGAAATATTATGAAATAATAACCATAAATAAAACTGTTTAGATTGTAGATAATAGAATGACACCAAATTTTCCCCCTGCAATTCTCTGAGTAAAAATTTTTTTATTGTTGATATAGTAAAATGTGAACATTTTTATTACATTTTGTTATTACTCGTACATCTGATCATATATTTTATATAGATACTGTTCAATTACATTTCATTTTAATTCGTCTTATGAGTTTAGAGCTAAGAAACTGATTCACTGATCTTCGGAATATGGCTCATATGCACTTCATTCGAATTTTTTTGAGTTTAAATGACATAATTAAATAATATTTTGAATACCTTATAAGCCATCTGATAACTGGATATTGCTTCCTACACAATTCCCTCCCCAAATTTTAACAATTCACCATTGCGTTTCTTGTGCTTATAAAATGTTGTGCAATCATTTATACAGCAATGCATTTTAATCTGTTTTTAATTATACGTTATTTGTTCCACATTAAACAGGTTCATTAAACAAACGTGAAACCATATTTTGTAAATATTGGTTTTACTATATGTTTTTTTTTGTTAAATATGAATAATAAAACTGTATGTTTAATATATTATTTATTTTTAAAATACACAAATTTTTTTTCTTTGCGTTAGGTATTGAAATTGATTAATTTCTGACACTTTTGTTTAGATACTAATAATAAGTAAATAATGATAAATCTAAACTACAAGCTATAAAGTGTCATATTTCAATGTGACAATGGAAATATTATGACAAAATTTGTGGAAAATTAATGAGTACTTTTTAATTGACGATCGCAACAAAGTAATTATAAATTTCAATTGCAATAACGATGATTTAATTATATAATGTTATGATGGCCTATAATAATAAAATTATGATAGGAATAACGAAGTATTAATTATTATTTAATTATTATTATTATTATTTAATAAAAGTTAATTATAATTAATATTGAAAGGTTAATGCTGGTAAATGGTTCAGTCATTTGCTAAATATTGTCATAAAAATTATTTATTTATTTGATTAATTTATAATTATGTATATTCTGTGTGTGCCGATAATTATTGGTTGTTCACATTACATTTCCAAAGCTCAATCGTAATTTTAAAGGATATACAATTCTTGAGATTGATACATGTTTTTTTTAAATTTATTTCTATAATGTTGATAAAAATTCAATTTTAAATATTATTTTTACATCACATTTCTGTTAAACTGTACAAAAAATAGTTAGGGAATACATAATATTATTACATATAAATTGTATACGGCGTATTCATGTATGTACTTATATATACGTACATACTCCTCTTCATAACTCACCACTGAGTTGGAATTACATAATATACAGGGTAATTTTAAGCATGTTCAACCCCTTTTTAGGTCGTAAAAATGCAAAATTTGAAATTTTTTTTTGGAATGTTTAAGTTATTATTAAAATAATATCTTCATAACTTTTGTTTTTCATGAGATTTCAAGAATGTCTTGTGGAGATACAAACTTATTTTTTCAAAGAAACCCGTATTTTAACTACGGAGTTTAATTCGTGTTATTTTTCTGTGAATTTTGATGTATTGAAATCAAAATTCGAAGGAAAATTTTTTGAGTTACTCAGATTTAAGTACTAAGGAAAATAGTTTCTTGGACACATATTTCAACGTATTACATAATTATTATAAATCTATGATTTTATCAGCTAACACCTTATTAATTCGCATTATAGTTAAATATAAACTACTTGTTTGAATTTTGATTCTAATACATTAAAATTCACTGAAAAATTCACTGAACAAAATTCCGTAGCTAAAATATGGGGGTACTATTTGAAAAAAAAATGTTTGTATCACTACAGGACGTTCTTATGCTTACATGAAAAACAAGTCATGGAAAGCAGTTTTAATAGTAAGTCGTACATTCTCCCAAAAAATGCCAAATTTTTCCATTTTTACGGTCAAAAAAGGGGGTGAGCATGCTTGATAAATAATTCTGTATGCTAGCATACAACACTAAAATATTTAAAGTGTTTTTTTTTCATAATTTTTAAAAAATGAATGTATGAAAATATGGCGATGAATATAATTGTAATATAAAGTAAACATTTTTTTTACATTTTAATACTCACGATTATCAATATTATTATATTATTTAAAAGGATTTATTATTTTTTTTTTTATTTGAACCATTAAATTATTAGACATGAGACAAAACTGTTAAATATTTTATAAAATATAATACATATTATTTCGTGTATTATGTATTACATTGTATATGTATATTTTGTATATATTTATCATATTAATAAACGAAAGTGAAATTCGAGAAAATTATTTTATAATCCTTTATAATGTGCTTTTATTTATTTTTCAATTTCATATAAAACAACACTTTATATTCGTCAAAGTATGTTATTAAAATATTAATAAATAAAATAAATGTCAAATAGTTCCCAAAAACTTATTTATTAAATTACAAGTGATAGTAATTTGTAACAGGAAAATGACTGAGATAATAGGCCAAATAATTATAGTAGAGCAAAACTGGGGTGTCAAATTTAAAATTATGTAACTTTATTTAATAACATATTGTTTAACTTAATTTTATAATATATCAGATGCAGCAGTTTAACGGTTATATTATTACATTACGAATCTCCAAAAATTAATATGGCCTAGTTAGTTACACATTAACAAAATACTTTTATAAATACTGAAACGTTTGATAAAAATTAAATGACTATTGGATTTACTTAAATTTGCTCTCTCATTCTGACTGTTAAACTTCATTAAATATGTTACTAAATTAGATGAACCAATCAGTAATCAAGGTTCTATCTTTATATGAAGCGTACAAAATACGTAGCACAAACAATATTAGTCGACAATTTGAAAGTAAAAGCCATTTATTAGAATGTTTAACAATAAATTTGTAATCCTTAAATAGAAATATTATTAAATATAAAATAATTATTTATAAAAACTCAACTATTTTATTTTTATATTTATTTTATATTTTTCTGCAGTGTGATAAAATATTTAATTTAAATTTAAACTTTTTATATGCCGGTTATTTTTAAAATATTATGAACACAGGAATAACAAAGCGTTAAATGTCTCATCTCCGAGTCTGTTTTTATTTATTACCTGTATAAACTGCTATTGAATATACACAACTTCCTCTATTCTCAAATAGATTAATTTATTTTTGAATTATTTTAACCTAATCAACAAATCTATCAAGCATGTTCTTATTTTATTAGTAAATATTTCATTTGTTTCACACAACTCATTAAGCATACATTTAAAAGCTGCATCAGCAGCAAAAAATACGACAGATGGCTTCTAATGTAAATTTAACTGGGGCACAAGTACTTAAATTATAAAAGTAATTAAGTTAGTAATTTATAACGACTTGTGTTTTTAAACGTCTTCAGACAATTTTCGGGACAGAGGAGTGTTCAGTTTCACGTATTGAGTTTATTCGCTAGTAAGGGATTGGAAAAAATGAGTCATTAAAAACTATTTTGCTCTTAATGAACTCCCAATTACAAATTTCTGGTAACAGATTTTTCATTTAAACTATAAGATATTAATAGTCAGTGGTGTGTTTACAGGGTAGGCCGACTAGGCCTGGGCCTGCCCAATTTTTATTTGACATTTTTTTTTTTTTTTATCACAAGTAATATGACATCTTACCAAGTAACATATTTAATCAATATTGTTAAAAATGATTTGCTTTACTTATTAATATTATTTTTTATACCTATTTTATAATTCTATTAATTTTAGATTCTGAGCAAATCGAAAAATCTTATGGTTTTATAATGATGTTTATTTTTTTCTCTTTCTGTGAACATTTTAAAAATGTAAATAAAAATTTTAAAAAATGTCGATCAATAACTCTATAGATCCTGAATCACACCCAAATGGTACTTTGAAGTGGTCATTTTTAAAATTCCTCAATAATTTTTTCAAAAACGCAGAAAAATTGTTAAAAAAAAACTGCAAATTATGTAATCTCTGGAATTTTCATTAAAATGTAAATTGTTTTTTAACATAACTTCAGAAATAATACAGGTAGAAACTAGAAACTTTCACCAATATTTTTTATACAATTTTTTACCAACTAGCTTTGCTAATTAAAAT